>CM008286.1:13037875-13055162 GCA_002319775.1 Fagopyrum tataricum
GTTCTTTTCCTGTTAGGTTAGGCTGGGGGCGACAGAGGTCACCTCAGCAACAACAGCGACAACAACCTGGGCCGACAGAGAGGTGCTGAAGGAATGGTAGGTTCTGAACGATACCAGAGACGCTCAAGTTACCCCGCAGCGCATTGTTGCTGCTACGGTCCACGGTGTTTTAACTGTAATGATCCTGGACATTTACGACCAGCATGCACGTATCCGTTAGTGACTTGCTTCACTTGTGGTGGGCAAGGTCACCTAGAGATTTTCTGTAGATGGGGCGGAGTTCTATCACAACAAAGTTCTTTTCCTACCCTTGCAGTGAGAGGTGGACAGAGATTACCTCAGCAGATACAGGGACCGTGGAGAATCCCAGATTGCCTTACTACTCCGGGAGCTGCTCCGGGGCCGAGTAGAGGCTTAGGTCGGGATGATGATGTTGTGGACACCAGAGGACCACAGGGTCTAGTTTTGCACTGAGGAGTGCAGAGGAGCCAGCTGCACCGCCTGTTACAGGTACCATTCTGATCCATGGTTTACCTGTTAGAGTTTGTTTGATACTGGAGCTATGTCTTCTTTTATATCTGATGCTTGTATTGAGTGTTTGAGTTTAGATATGATTGAGGGGATACCCTTTAGTATAGGGTTACCGATGGTAGTAGGGTCAGAGGTACCCATGAGATTCGTGACCTGTCCCATTTCTGTAGGGACCCGTGTTTTACTGGTTGACTTCTTTGTCATGCCATTAGAGCATGAAGAAGTCATACTAGGTATGGATTGGATGGATGGACTTTCTACAGTCTTAGATATAGGTAGGAGGACCGTTACTTTTCTACCGAGTTAGGACAGATAGAGGTTTTCCGAGGTTGGAACCTTGGAAAATCTGGCATGGTTATCAGTGCGATATGAGCAGCTAGATTGTTTGCACATAGATGTGAGGTCTTTTGGTGTTATGCCATGAAGGAGGGGGAGAGTCCAGCATTAGAGGATATCCCAGTGGTCTGTGAGTTGCAGATGTGTTCGCTGAGTCGTCCGGTTTGCCGCCTCAGAGGAGTGTGGACTTTGGTATCAAGTTAGAGCCTGGTATGAGGTAGATCTCGAAAGCCCATATCGGATGGCGTCTATTGAGATGTTGGAGCTGAAGAAGCAACTTGAGGAGTTGGCCGAGAAGAGTTTTTAGTCACCCTAGTATATCTCCATGGGGAGCACCTGTGCTCTTCGTACGGAAGAAGGACGGATCGTTGAGACTGTGTAGTGATTACAGAGAGCTGAACAAGGTGACCATTAAGAATAAGTATCCATTGCCGTGTATGGATGACTTGTTGGATCAGCTTCAGGGATGACAGTATTTTCTAAGATGGACCGGCGCTCAGGATATCACCAGCTGAGGGTGAGAGAGCAGGATGTGCACAGGACAACTGAGGATTGGTTGCAGGCTTTGCGGGATAGAGAACTTTATGCTGAGTTCTCTAAGTGTGAGTTCTGGATGCCAGAGGTAGCATTCCTGGGTCATGTGGTATCAGCTGAAGGAATTAAGATGGACTCAGCCAAGACTGAGGCAGTAGCACATGGACTACACCGACGAACGTCAAGGAAGTACGTAGTTTCCTTGGCCTAGCCGGTTATTACAGACGCTTCGTGGAGGGATTTCTCTGTGATTGCCGTCCACTGATGAGTTTGCTGAGGAAGACTACCAGATTTGTATGGTTTGATCAGTGTATGTAGAGTTTTGAGGAGCTGAAGAGACGTTTGACTTCTGCTCTGTTTGGGCACGCCAGAGGTATTGAGGGATTTGGTCTGATTAAAGTTGGACTTTTGGTTTCTGGATGAGGATGCCCGGCTGAGTACTTTAGAGGTTCTACCTGATCTGTTGAGTGAGATCCAACAGAAGTAGGAGACCTGCCAGATCTTGATGAGGGTACGAGATAGGATGTCTCGGGATAAGACACCACAGTTCCTGCTGGGAGCAGATGGAGTTTGGAGACGCCGTGGTCGCGTCTGTGTACCTGCTGATACAGAGCTGAGACAAAGATTTTTATAGAAGGCTTACTGTACACCTTACTTTGTACATTCAGGTACGGGTAAGATATATCAGGACTTGAGACGTTTATATTGGTAGAAAGGGTTGAAGCCGATGTAGCCGATTTGTGGCACAGTGTGCGACCTGCCAGCAGGTCAAGATAGAGCATTGCAGACCTGGAGGTGAGCTCCATCCACTTCCTGTTCCACAGAGGAAGTGGAAGGACGTCACCATGGATTTTGTGACTGGACTGAGGCTGAGCCAGGGTTTTGATGCCATCTGGGTCATAGTGGACCTATTGATGAAGATGACACATTTCATTCTTATTAGGGAAACGTGGCCGGTGAGCAGATGGTTGAGGAGTACACTAGGCATATAGTGAGACTCCATGGTGTACCGAGGACGATCGTCTCAAACCGAGATGGACAATTTACCTCGAGGTTTTGGCAGCAGATTCAGACTGCTTTGGGAACGAGTTTGCACTTTACTATTGCGTTCCATCCTCAACCAGATGGTCAGTCAGAGAGGACCATTCAGACGCTGAAGAATTTGCTGCGAGTTTGTGTTTTAGTATGCATCTGTTGGGATGGCCCTTATGAGGCATTGTATGGGCAGAGATATCGTACACCGTTATGTTGGGATGAGCCTGGTACAGCCAGGGGTGTGACACCTGATCAGATTCAGGATGATATGGCTCGAGTAACACTGATTCGAGAATGTATGTTGACTGCGCAGAGCCGTCAGAGGTCGTATACAGATAGGAGGCGTAGACATGTAGAGTTAGAATTGGAGCCTAGTATGGCTGAGAGTGTCTTCGACACGAGGTGTTAGATGCTTTGACATTAAGAAGAAGTTGAGAGTGCGGCTTACAGATAGTCCTGTCTCCGAGATTCGAGGATTTACCCTGGGTTTCATGTGTCTCAGCTGAGGGACTACATACCAGCTCCGAGACACACTGTGAGTTATGATGATTTGGTGGTTGAGCCGGACCACATCGGTATTGAGCATTCTATTACAGTCCTAGGCAGAGACATGAGATGTCTGCGTGTATAGAACAAACCTGTGTTAAGGATACAGTGGTTGAGACGAGAACCTGATGAGACTTTGGGAGAGACTGGGGATAGTATCCAGAGGAACTATCTAGAGTTATAGGCGAGGATAGATATACCTATAGGATCCAGGAGTAAGTCTTAGGACTAGCCTGTGGAGCGATATGATTATGTGCTTATATGCTTATATGCTATGCTATGTTTATTTTTGTGCTAGCTATGATGTGTTTATGATCTTACTAGATCCTGTTGTGCTACTACGACTGTTAGGTATAGCTGGAGATGGTTCTTACCTCCATGCTATTGTGATACGACTGTTAGTGATAGCTGGAGGTGGTTCCTACCTCCATGCTATTTGGATGGACATAGCTTGGTAAAAATGTCTTCTCCATGCCCCGATGATGGTTTGGCTAGAGATGTCTCTCTATGCCCCGGATAGTATTGTGATCTTTTGAGGTATAGTGTCACATGGGTTGATACCTTATGTACAAGATATGATACCTCCGATGGAGAGAGTGTATCCCGGTTTTGAGTCTGAGTGCTTCCGGAGTTGTACAAGTTTCGGGACGAAACTTGTTTTTAGGGGGGTGAGGTGTAAGAGCCTTAGTTCTTGGACCGAGTTTGATATTTAGCCGAGACTAGTTTTGACCGAGTTGTGGCTTAGCCGCACCCGCGGATGGGGGTGCCGCCCCTGCGGGTTTCCGCTCCCGCGGCTCTGGCTGCCGCCCCTGCGGTTTCCGGCGGCTGCAGCCGTCTTCTTTGACTCTTTGACCCGTGCTTTACTCTTTACCTTTCTTAATCTTTGCCTTGGCTGATCAAGAGCTTGTTCTTCACTTTCCTTCCAGCTTCCCACATCCTTAGCTTCCCTTGCTTCCCTTTGACCTTGTTCTTGGTTAAGAAGAGTTGGTTTGAGTTTTGGTTGTGTTGTGGCTTTTGTGGTTGATGATTGTGAGTATGCTGAGCTTGGAAGCCATCCTTGGTGTGTTGATCTTCTTTGCAGCTTAGGACCACAAGAGTGGTAAGTGTTTGCTTCTTCTTTCTTTCTTTCTTTCCTTCCTTCCCTTGGATTCAATCTCTTAGCTTAGGTTTAGATGCATGTATAGGTGTGTATTGATGTTTGTACGTGTATGTATATGTATGTGTTTGAACCTGGATGAGAGAAGACGTGTGTGATCACGTGAAGAGCTGAGGAGAAATCGCAGAATCGTTTCCTGCGTTGTCGCCGCCCCCGCGGCCGAGAGTCACCGCCCCCGCGGCTACCGTGTCGCAGCGCCTGCATCGTGCCAGCGGCGTGCCTGCGTTTGCCAGCGTTCCTTGTCACCGCCCCCGCGGCTACGTCCCGCCGCGCCCGCGGTACTTGCCTTCCGCTCTTGCGTCCCTTGTGTCACGCAGGTGTGTTTTGTTCCGGTTCTACCTAAAGTTAGGTAGATCATTCCTTTCCTAGTATGAGCGTTAGTAGCATGCTAGGTACGAGCATAAGGTTAGAGTGAGGTTGAGTACGGTATCGTTTATGCCGGTTACGGCTTTGAGGTTTACGAGTTGGAATATGATCCTTATGGATCCCTTGGGTCTAGGTGTGACCCCTGTTATGGATATGAGTGTGATATATGTGGTATACCTTGTTTAGGCTGTGTTGATCTCCAAAGCGGAGCAGTTTGAGTTTGAGTCTGAGACTCCCGAGGTTGAGGTAAGTCCGTGGGACTTACTTAGTTGCCATTCCTTTATAGGATATTGTGCATGAGTGGTGTGTGTTATATGTTTATAGCATGTGTTATGATGGTCACCGACCTATGATGTATTGATTGCCCATTGTAGGGCTGTGACAACTTTTCCATTCATCCCGCTGGGAGTTGGGGGTTCTCTGTGGTCAGGCCAGACCTGGTAAACGGTTCGGGCACTCTCCATTCCCTTAGGGTACACGGGGAGGTGTTCCAGGCACCATTCCAGCTGGTTATAGTACCCAGAGGCGAGGGTTATATTCCTCGTGTCACTTATGTTTATATGGATATTTATATATGAGTTGATTGCTGGACTTTATAAAGATAATGAACCTGGTAAATGTGTGAAAGCATGATGATGTGTTAAGATTTCTGATGTGTGTTTGTGCTCTAGCATATTCCTATATTTGTGTATGGTTAGCTAACGGTTTTATACCATGTTGTAGATCTTTTGCAGGTTTGGAGAACTGCAGAGTGATCTAGAGTGGGTGATCTGCTGAGGGCTCCGTACATTGGGGTTATACTCGTGGGTTACGAGGTATTTTGATCATGTATATACGTTATGTTTTGTTTGTACTCAGCAGCGTTTTATAAACCTTTTGATACTTTTATAACAGTTTGATGTTTTGTATTTAATCTATCGGTGCCTTGTTGTAAGATTCAGTGAACTTGTTGTCAGGCTAGGGTCAGGATCCATTGTGAGATCCTAGCCCAGTAGCACTCCGAGTCCTACGGATTTGGGGTGTTACACCGTTGCTTTGTCTAAAACCAAGATTCGTCTTCTGTAAGTAGCACTCTTTCTAAGCACACTAGTTGCCTTTGCCCAAGGCTCCAGTTCTCCGCATCTTCAGCAACCGTTAGGAGCAACACACTTATATGCATTATCAAACTAATGGCAATATTAGTACCTGCCAAAATTTTTCATCCGAGTGCTCAGTAAGAGGATCGCGATTAGCTCTTAAAGTGTCCTGGAATAAAGTAGGATCTTTAGGGATTATACTTAATCTAGACCTCAGATCTTGCAATCCTATTTGACAGATATCCACACAAACAGTAATGAAAAAATCTTTACAGAAGCCTCCAACCATAGTGAATTTAGCCATAAAAGCATAGTTCTTTTAGATCACCTTGCATACACAATATATACGAACATACAACACATTTCAGGAGTTATCGTCACAAACAAGAATTTCTTCAATATCCTTGATGAGTTGAATAAAAGTCTTGCTATGGAGATCAAGAGATTTAACATCTTAGGTTACCGAGAGATTTAGCATCTTAGGTCCTTGCACCCTGCATTAGCTTGTGTACAAGAATAACGTAGCTCATTGCAAGTTCAAAAACAAAGTTGTTAGTATATCTTTCCAACAATCTAGTGAGATTTGAACTAGTATTCAAGTGGTCACGTATGCAAGACTGGCTTGATTGATGAATTGCACCTTGTATCTATAAGGCGGTCATTTAAGCTCCAATGTTGGCAGAATCCTTCTATGCCTTAAACTCCCAGTACCATCCACTATTGCTCTCTGAAGCTTCAACCCATAATTTAATTAGCACTTCCACGTAGGCAAATCCTTCAAACCTAAACAAAAATTCATTAAGAAAAAGATCAACAGATGTAGAAAAACAAAAAAAGAAGGGGCATTTCTTCGAACAGATGGTATACATCTGAACACGGTGATCTGCTAAGCATGAATCATTGAATCATACATCACCGTTTATGCTAAATTAAGGTACCAGGGGTCAGTGAACCAATTAGTCATTGATATTTGGTAAGCAGATATCTATACACACTAATATCAGAAAATCAAGACTTCAAATAATTGCCTGAAAAAGTCTGTCAACATTGCTAAAATACATCATACCTTACTGCTAATAATTTGTATTATAAGGCAATGATCCAAAAATTTCTACTGTTTTGCTAATCGGCTTAAATTAATGCAGCCTATGTCAAATCACTTTGTGCTTGTCTATTTTACAAATTTCAACGTGAACATGATCTCATTAATTCATAAACAAATCATGAAGTATAAATTCAAAACCACCATCAGAAACCCTAATAGAAGGGAAAGAGAAGGGTTCATCACCAAACCCTAATCTGAAGAGATGAAGAAGGGAGATGAAGAAGCTAGTAATGGCGACGAAGAAAGCGGTGAAGAGAGGTAGCAATCGAAAGATGAACAATCGGAGCCCTACATAGTTAAAACCGAGAGGAGACGAGCGAAATGAAAGGAGAAGAGAAATCGCCAAAAATCGCCAGCAGAAGAGAGGTGAGAGAGCGGAAGAAACTGAACAAATTATACCTACATAGTTAATACCGATATAAATTTAGCATGCATACTTAATGCACCTAGTAAAAAATCCGCATTTATACCCCATTTAACTCAACTATAATTTAGATCTAGTCAAACAATTGATTTGACATCCGAGATCAATGTGATCATCTGTTCATTTGTAGCTAACAATAATGCAGGTTCAACAAAGAATTTAACATATGTTACTTTCTTTGCATTTGAACAAGTTGTGTATGACAATCTTCGTTGTTTTCTTCGTCCTCTAATTTGCAGTTGAATTTTCTTACTCTTGCTCTTGCATAGTACGGTGGTGACCGGTGACAATGGTGGTGTATTATTTGGGTTCATTTGTTTTCTTTGAACTCAATTTTTCTTATAATAAGACTTTTATTGAGGTCATTGTCATGTGAATTTTTTTTCCCCAATTTGCTCTTTTTTTTTTTGTCTTCTTATCACCAAACTTGGAATAAATTAGGATCACATACAATAATCCACTTTTGTTTTTCCCCTTATTAAGATCTGCTACTTATAGATATATACCCTAGAAATTGCTTTTATATCATGTATAGTTGAAAAAGCTTTTCAATTTGATAGTTTAGAGTTACGTTGCACGGAAACGGATACGGAAAACGGACACGGCGAGAAACGGAGAAGCGACAATCCTAAAGATCGTAGGAAACGGGGACACGGAGAAAAAAATAAATAAATAATATATCATTTTAAAGCTTTTGCGAAGAGAAATTTACATATAATAAGAAGAGATGCAAAGATGATATAACCAATGACACATGAATGTGTCATTAGTTGTAGAAGTATTGGTAAATAAGAATATTGATTGCATTAAGTAATATTTGAGGTAGTAGTCATGAATGTCTTATTCATCTTGAATTCTAAAAAAGAAACTAAAATGTAACGTTTAAGGATGTCTTGTTCATCTCTTTTGGATCCCTCTTTGATCTCACATTGATCGTCGTCATTCATGAGCATGATTTGGATGTGTGCGACCCATTTCCGGTGTTGGAAATGTGTCTTGGCCGTGTCCTCGCTATTTTGACAGTGTCCGAGAAGTTTCCAGAAGTTTTCAATTTTCCGACACGAAAGGACACGAGAAACGACACTGTCTAGAAGTGTCCGTGCATCATAGGTTTAGAGGTATATATCATTGTATTTCTTTTTTTTTTGTATGTCATGTATTAATTACCATTTGTTTCTATATATATACAACCTACTTGAATTCATTTGGATTTTCTTACTATGCATTGCGGGTGTATTAAATGGGGTAGTTTGCTTTCTTTGAATTCAAATTTTCTTATAATAAGGCTTTTATTGAGGTCATTGTCACGTGATTTTTCCTCCCAATTTTCCTTTTTATTTTTCTTTTGTCTTCCTATCAACATACTTGAAATAATTTAGGATTACATACAACAATCCACTGTTTTTTCCTTATTGAGATCAACAATATGTAGCTAAAATGCCCTAGCAATTGCTTTTATATCATGTATAAGTGAAAAAGCTTTTCAATTTGATTATTTAGAGGTATCATTGCGTTTCTTTCTTTCTTTTTTTTGGTATTTTATCTTTTAATTACATATGCAACTTACTTAAAATGTTAATTTTGGACATGCAAACTTTAACAACATATGTGAGCTTCGCCATAAAGCACATTTATCAACAACTTTTCGATGAAATTT
This sequence comes from Fagopyrum tataricum, assembly GCA_002319775.1. Lineage (NCBI taxonomy): Eukaryota > Viridiplantae > Streptophyta > Magnoliopsida > Caryophyllales > Polygonaceae > Fagopyrum > Fagopyrum tataricum. Next base: position 13,046,642 of record CM008286.1, read on the forward strand.
TAGAAGAACTAACTCACGATGAGAAGAAAATGAAACTTTCAAACTAGCAACATATAATTTACTTATTTTGTTCATCTTATTTGTAGTTGGGTTTAGTTCATTTTCAAACTTTAGGTTATCTGTGTTTTTATGAATATTGAAAATATTTTCTTTAAAATATATCCAACGCCTCTCGTGTCATATCTATATATGTAGCGCGACCCATTATTTATTTATTGATTTTCCAAATGTACAAATGTCCGCGATACATATACTTACAAAATATCTCGGATAAATGGAAGATAGTTACCCTGAACATGTTGATTTTGGGGGTGTAAACTACTAAATAATTTGGACATGTTAAAGACAATATACACTGGACAAGCATATACCCGAGGTATATATTATCGAATACTCTGGATTATTAAACCTACATAAAACATTTGTAAAATTTCCTAAGAGAATATGTGCCGGTTGCAGCACTTTAAATCCCAGAGTACAAAGTTTCAAAGAAAATACATCTCTAATCTTTATGTTAGGACATATTCAAGAGTAGTACCAAATATTCTGCTTATTTGACCTTATTTGTAATAGTGGATGATTTTGTTACTAAATATATTTTGTTAAATATGAGTTCATTATTTTCACCTAATATATATTTTTTTAATTTAAAATCGACATTTGGCTGTAATGTGACTTCACAAATGGATTATATGTTAAAGGTTGATGAGTTAGTTGTACGAAAGTACATTATTAACGAACTGTTTTTGTATATAAATAAATAGATAATAATTTCACATAAACTCGCTAACACAAACAAATAAACCAACTCATACAATAATATATATAAATAAAACCATCATACAAACTCCCAAAATCAAACCTATATATGTACATGCATAAACCCTATTGAAACGAAGTTCTCCATTTGATCGAGAAGGTTTTCACAAAGATTGAATCGATGAGAACCTAGAGTTAAGGAACTAAGTCAAAATTTTCAATAAGATTGTAGAAATCATACAATATGTTATTGAGAATCTGAGCCAAAATAGTCTCCCTTGCAAAATAGCATAAGGTTATCAGCAAAATAAAGGTGTGTGATTTGGGACTTGGAGCATTTGGATGGCAATTAAAATCGGGATTGAGCGTATTTGACAAGATCATTAGGGAGAGATATTCCAAGACAATAGTGAAGGAGGAGGGGAGAGAGGAGACATCCTTGTCTAAGACCTCTAGTTCCTTTAAAAACCTCTTAAAGGCTATCATTAATGTTAATGGAGAAGGAATCAGTGGTTATGCATACCTTAATCTAAGAGATGAAGGTGGGAGGAAAGCCAAAAAGAGCAAGGACAAGGAGGATAAGCATGTGGTCAATAGTTTCAAAAGCTTTTCTAAGATCCACTTTGATAACACATCTGGGAGAAATGAATCTCCTTCCGTAATTCTTGAAGAGCTCTGACAAAGAAGAATATTGTGCTTGATTGATCTCCATTTGACAAAGGCACCTTGATAATCTCTCACAATTTCCGGGAGGAAGTTGAGACGATAGGCAAGGGCTTTCACGATGGTCTTATAAATAACCCCGCAACAAGAAATTAGTATGTAGTCGTTCGGGGTAGTCGAGGTATCCACTTTGGCAATAAGGAAAATGCTAGTGTGATTAATCTGCTTGAGCATTTTTCCATGGAGGAAGAAGTCGTGAGCAGCCGCACAAAAGTCATTCTCGATTATGTCCCAAGCCGATTTAAAGAATCAAGTACTGAACCAACAAGCCCGGGGATTTATGGTCTCCAATACAGAATAGAACATCTTTAATTTCTTGAGAGGTGAAGGGTGTGATGAGCATGGAAGAAAGAGTGGCCGAAATTTGGGAAGGTTAGGAAGAGAGGCTGGCCTTGGGGTAACAGTGGGTTGGTTAGCTCAAAAGATTAGAAAGTATTCTACAAGGGTAGTAAAGATACTAGGGTGATCATAGACACGCGTAAGATTGCAATCAAAGATCATTAGGATCTTGGAGGAGCTATTCCTTGTCTTAATACTAGTGGGAAAAAAAAAGAGGTGTAGATGACACCAAACTTGAGAGATTTGATCTTGGCAAGGTGTTTACTAGTAACTTGCAAGGTATCACCCGTTTTGAGAAAGTTTGCAAGGGCAACATTTTCATCCTCTTGAAGGGTGGTGTTAAAGGGTCTTTCTTGGAGCTTGTCTTGGATCAGGTTCAAGTTCTTTTTGCAAGTGTCGAGGTTGGTGACGAGGCTCTCCAATTTACGTTGGAAAAGCGTTTTAGCTACAACATGAGGGCCTTGAGTTTCGTGATTAGAGAGAACATGGGATTGTCTTGATTGTGGATTGACCAAGAATCCTCGACAGTCTCGATAAAGTCTTCAAGGTTGATCCATGTTTTATTGAATCTGAAGGGGATATGAGCTTGAAGTCTGGTTTTCCGAGGGAGAGAATAGTAGGGGTGGGAAATGAAGGGCTAGTCAAAGAGAACGGAAGAGTTGAGGAAGAATGTGTTCATGGTCTTTTGGTTCCAACCACAACATCGGAAAGGTCAGTTTTCCTGAAGTGTCAAAAATATGTTAGAAGTTGTCTTGATGAACGACTTGAGCAACAAACAAATGTACTAGATTGAGACAATCTTGTAATTATCTAGTGACGAGGTTTGAAATGCGATCCTAAAATCTGAAAATAATAAAGTATAGGGTCATCAAACACAAGGAGATTGTTGTGATAATTAATACAATGCCAAAAATAAAAGGTAAAGCTTGGAGATAATGTCAAATCTAAATCCGTTGGATTAGATTAGATTAGATTTGTGGATCGGACCAGACGGATTGGCCTACATCCATTGGGCATGCGTTTGATTGAGAGTCAAATCAAATTAGAAAAAGTCTTGAACCAACCGAAAAACAAAATGATAGGTGGCAATCCCAACATCAAGTCCATAAGGCCCTCGGCCCGAACCCTCACCCCATGAACCGTGCTTCGGCACGCACGTGTAGTCTAGAAACCACTAGAGCGTCTCTCCATAAACTTAGGTAACAATAATATTCTTATTCCCATATATATATATGATGTCTCACCAATCTCTACCTTCTCGACGTGGGACAAGTTCCCCCATAATTAAATCTCCTTAGGTAGATTTAATACACGAATCTTTAAACAATAATTTTTCATTCATTTGGACATCTTGTTATACGTATGAGTATACCAAATTATAGTACTCGGAACCACGAAACTAATGCTCCCATTTTCCGCCATTCATATTGGCCGGATCCCACCAAAAAATTGCTCGGGAAAACCTTCCGGTGCAAGTTCATAAAAATGATTCCAACACTCTTTGGGTTCTATTCTAACTATATACTATAATACCCGGGTTTTAGAATTTTCATAGTCGATTTTGTAACACCCCAAATCCGTAGGACTCGAAGTGCTACTGGGCTAGGATCTCACAATGGATCCTGGCCCTAGCCTGACAACAACCTCACTGAATCTTACAACAAGACACCAACAGATTAAAACAAAACATAAAAACTAATATAAATATCAAAAGGTTTATACAGTACTGCTGAGTACAATCAAACAGAAATCCGTACAATGGATAATCTCCAAAAACCCACGAATATGCCCCTGTACGGAACCCTCAGCAGATCACCCCTCCGGATCACTCCGCAGCTCTCCTAACCTGCGAGGGATCTACAACACGGTATGAAATCGTTAGCTAACTATACACATATATAAGAAGATGCTAAAGCACAAACACATATCATAAGTAATAAACACTTCAGCATGATATCAAACATTTACCCGGTTTATTATCTTTAATAAGTTGAATCATTCAATCGTATAAATAGATATATATAAAGATAGGTGATACGAGGAATATAATCCTCGCCTCTGAGTACTCTAACCAGCTGGAGTAGTATCAGCACACCTCCCGTGTACCCTGTGGGAATGGTGAGGGGCCTTCCTTTATACCAGATCTGACCTGACTACAGAGAACCTCCTAGACTCCACGACGGGATGAAAGAGAAAGGTTATCACAACCACTACAATGGGCGGTCAATATAACATAGGTCGGTGACCAAATAATAACACATGCTATAAAGCACATAACACACACCACTCAAGCATACATCCAATATAAGGATAGTAGCTAAGTAAGTCCTATGGACTTACCTCGATCTCAGGAGTATCTCGCTACAAACCACTCTCAGAAACGTCTACTCCAAACTGGAGGACAGCACAGCCTATACAAGGTACACATATATATATCACAATCCTATCACACAAAGGGTCACACCTAGACCCAAGGGATCCATAAGGGATCATATCCAACTCATAACCTCAAGGCCGTAACCGGCATATCTATATCATACTCATCATAAACCGCTACCTAGCATGCTACTAGTTCCCTCATACTAGAAAGGAAAGGAACTACCTAACTATAGGTAGTCCCGGGACAAGACGCACATGCGTGATCTAAGGACGCAGGGGCGGAAAGCAGGCAACCGCGGGCGCGGTGACACTTAGCCGCGGGGGCGGTGACAAGGATCGCTGGCAACGCAGGCACGGCGCAGGCGCTGCGGCACGTCTTCCGCAGGGGCGGTGACTTCTGGCCGCGGGGGTGGCGACAGTGCAGAATGAGACTTCGCAGCTTCTCTTTGGCTCTTCACATGATCAAATCACGTCTACTCTCTTCTATAGACACATACATACACACACACACATTCCAACATCAAAACCCTTAACATACATCTAATCCTAAGGTAGAAGGATTGAATCAAAGAAGAAGAGAAGGAGAAGAACAAGCACTCACCACTATTGAAGGTCCTAGGTTGCAGGGAGGATCAACAAACACCAAGGCTGGCTTCCAAGCACAGCAACACACACACTAGCATCAACACAACAGCCACTACTCACATAAACTCTAACCAAACTCTTCCAACCAAGAACAAGATCAAAGAAGATGAAGGAGAAGCAAGAAGGACGTGAAGACTGGATGGAAATGAATAAGGAAACCCTTGCTCAGCAAGGAGAAGGAAGAAGTAAAGCTAAGGGTAAAGCACGGGTCAACAAGGTCAACAAAACCGGCTGCAGCCGCAAGAACCCCCGGGGGCGGCGGAGATGGCCGTAGGAGCGGCGACCCGCAGGTGCGGAGGAAGTGACCGCGGGAGCGGCTGAGCCAAACTCGGCCAAAACAAGCTCGGTCAAAGATTAAATCTCGGTCCGAAAGAAAAGGGCTCTCACATCTCACCCCCCTAAAAACAAGTTTCGTCCCAAAACTTGCAAAATCCTCAAACATAAGCATGGAGGAAACATCAACTCCAGCAGTAAACTATACTATCCAAGGCCTAGAGAACCATCTCTAGCCAGCTATAAACACATCACAAGGCATAGAGGAAGCACATCTCTAGCCGTATCATAACCATAACAGAAAGGCATGGAGGGAGAACATCTTCAGCACTACTATGCCCATCAAATAGCATGGAGGTAAGAACCATCTCCAGCTAAACCTAAGCGTATCACAATAGTATGGAGGGAAGAACCATCTCCAGCTATAAATAAGAAATCATACTAGCATAACAAGATCTTATAAGATCATAATCACATCAAAGCTAGCATGAAAATAATCACATCATAGCATATAAGCATATAAGCAGATAAGACTCACCAAGCTAGTGCTAAGATCTACTCGGTGATCCTACTGGTGCATCTAACTCAGCATAGAACTCGGGATAGTTCCTCTGGATACTATCCTCAGTCTCCCATGTAGCCTCCTCAGGTCCTCGTCTCGACCACTGTATCCTAAGCATAGGTATGTCCTTCGAATGTAGGCGTCTCATATCTCGTTCTAGGACTGCAATCGGATGCTCAACAAAAGTGTGGTCCGGCTCAACCACCAAATCCTCATAACTCACGATGTGTCTCGTATCTGGTATATACTCCCTCAGCTGAGACACGTGAAACACAGGGTGAACACCCTCTAATCTCGGAGGCAAGGCTAATCTGTAAGCTGCGCTCCCAACTCAATCCAGAGTCTCGAACGGTCCGACATATCGGGGACTCAACTTATCCTTAATGCCAAAACGCCTAGCACCTCGTGTCGGGGACACTCTCAGCCACACATGGGCTCCAACCCTGAACTCTAGAGGTCTACGCCTCCTGTCAGCATACGACTTCTGACGGCTCTGTGCCGTCAGCATACGCTCTCTGATCAATGTTATCCGAGCCATAGCATCCTGAATCTGATTAGGTGCTAAACTACTGACACTGCTCTGCTCATCCCAGCATAACGGGGTACGACATCTCTGTCCATACAATGCCTCATATGGGGCCATCCCAATAGATGCATGCCAGCTGTTGTTGTAGGAGAACTCAACAAGTGGGAGATGATCCGTCCAAACCTGTCCCCAATCCAACACACAAGCTCGCAGCATATCCTCCAGCGTCTGAATGGTCCTCTCTGAATGACCATCTGTCTAAGGATGGAACGCAGTCGTGAAGTGTAAACTCGTCCCCAGGGCAGTCTGAATCTGCTGCCAGAATCTCGAGGTAAATCGTCCATCTCGGTCTGAGACGATCGTCCTCGGTAAACCAGGGAGTCTCACTATCTGCCTAGTGTACTCCTCTGCTAATCTGCTCACCGGCCACGTCTCTCTGATAGGAATGAAACGTGCCGTCTTCGTCAATCTGTCTACTATAACCCAGATGGTATCAAAACTCCGGTTCAGCCTCAGTCCGGTCACAAAATCCATGGTGACGTCCTCCCACTTCCTCTGTGGAACAGGAAGTGGATGGAGCTCATCTTCAGGTCTGAAATTCTCGATCTTGACCTGTTGGCAGGTCGCTTACTGAGGTACAAATCTGGCTATATCGGGCTTCAGCCCTCCCCACCAGTATATACGTCTCAAATCCTGATACATCTTACTCGTACCTGGATGTACCGAGTAAGGGGTGCAATGAGCCTCCTGTAAAATCCTCTGCCTCAGCTCTGTATCAACAGGTACACAGACGCGACCGTGGCGCCTTAAAACTCCATCTGCTCCAAGCAGGAATTGTGGTGCCTCATCTCGAGACATCCTATCTCTGATCCTCTGTAAAGTCGGGCAGGTCTCCTGTTTCTGTCGGATCTCATCCAACAGATCAGGAAGGACCTCTAATGTACGCAGCTGGGCATCCTCATCAGGAAACTGGATGTCCAGCTCTAACCAGATCAGGTCTCTCTGTAACTGATGCTGAACTATCAGCATCGCAATCGCCTGCTCTCGAGGCGTCTTCCTGCTCAAGGCGTCGGCGACAACGTTCGCCTTCCCTGGATGGTACAGAATCTCTAAATCGAAGTCCTTGATCAGCTCAAGCCACCTACGTTGGCGGTTATTCAATTCCCGCCGTGTGAAAATATACTTCAGACTCTTATGGTCTGTGAAGATCTGACATGTAGCACCATACAGGTAATGTCTCCAGATCTTCAGTGCATGAACTACCGTTGCCAACTCCAGATCATGAGTCGGGTAGTTCTCCTCATACGTCTTCAGCTGTCGAGACACATAAGCAATAACTCTGCCTCTCTGCATCAAAACACATCCCAAGCCTAGCTTGGATGCATCACTGTAAACTACAAAATCCTCAGTACCCTCTGGTTGTGCCAAAATAGGAGCAGAAGTCAAACGCCTCTTCAACTCCTCAAAACTCTGCTTGCACTGATCAGACCACACAAATTTGGTAGTCTTCCTCAGCAAACTCGTCAGTGGACGGGCAATCATAGAAAAACCCTCCACGAAGCGTCTGTAATAACCGGCTGGCCAAGGAAACTACGTACTTCCTTGACGTTCGTCGGTGTCGTCCATGCTGCTACTGCCTCAATCTTCGTTGGATCCACCTTGATCCCTTCAACTGAAACCACATGACCCAGGAATGCTACCTCTGGCATCCAGAACTCACACTTAGAGAACTTAGCATAAAGTTCTCTATCCCGCAAAACCTGCAATACAGTCCTCAAATGTCCTGCATGCTCCTCACTGCTACGAGAATATACCAGAATGTCATCTATGAAAACCACCACAAATTGATCCAGGAAGTCGATGAAGATATTGTTCATCAACTCCAAAAAGACGGTTGGGGCATTCGTAAGCCCAAATGGCATCACTACAAACTCGTAGTGGCCATATCTGGTCCTGAATGTTGTCCTATGCACATCCTGCTCCATCACCCTCAGCTGGTAATATCCGGAACGCAGGTCAATCCTGGAGAACACAGTAGCTCCCTGTAGCTGATCTAACAAATCATCAATGCGCGGCAATGGATACTTGTTCTTGATGGTCACCTTGTTAAGCTCTCTGTAGTCTATGCATAACCTCAGTGATCCGTCCTTCTTCCGTACGAAGAGGACAAGTGCTCCCCATGGGGACACGCTAGGGCAAATGAAGCCCTTCTCAGCCAACTCCTCAAGTTGCCTCTTCAGCTCCAGCATCTCGACAGGCGCCATCCGGTATAGGGCCTTCGAGATCGGTCTCGTACCAGGCTCTAGCTCAATCCC
>CM008286.1:13066664-13210299 GCA_002319775.1 Fagopyrum tataricum
AAACCGCAGGCGCGGCAATGCTTGGCCATAGGCGCGGTAACAGTGGCCGCAGGCAAACGCAGGCACGGGCGCAGACGTTGGGACCGTGGCTGCGGGGGCGGCAGCTTCCGGCGTGGGTGCGGTGACAAGGTTCCCGCAGGGGCGGCGGATTCTAGAAGCGGGGGCGGCGACTTTGCAGAACGTAGAGTCCCGACTTCTCTTCCACTCTTCACTTGATCAAATCACGTCTTCTCCCATCCATATTCAAATACATACATATACATACACATTCCAACATCAATTTACAACCAATACATCTAATCCTAAGCTAAGGAATGGAATCAAGGAGGAAGAAAGAAAGAAGAAGCAAGATGACTTACCACACTTGTGGTCCTAGGCTGCAAGGAAGATCAACACCACACTCTCTGCTGGCTCCCAAGCTCAGCAACACATCACACAACATTCAACAACAACAAAGCCACACCAAAAATCTTCCAAACTCAAGGAAACTAAGAACAAGATTAAGGAGCAAGCACTAGTACATATAAGGCTTTCCATGACATTTAAACAATGGCGTTTATAAAAAAATATCGTTAAAAAAAAATGCTATAATGGCGTTTTATAAGATTAACCGTCATGCTTATTTAGCGACAAAATTTTCATGACGTTTTAAAAACGCCATAAAATTTATGACGTTTGTAAAACGTCATGGAATGTCGCGGACTTTTTTCCACCAAATTTTCATGGCGTTTTAACAACGCCATAAAATCTATGGCGTTTTTAAAACGCCATAAAAACTACGGCAATTTAAAAACGCTAAGAAATTTTAGTAATTTTAAAGAATTCACGGCGTTTATAAACTCCGGTAATTCTATGGCGTTTGTAAGACGCCATAGAATTCTCCTCCTTATAGTTTTAGAGTTGCCAACGCATTCCCTTTTAACAGTCCCAGACCCGGGATACCGTAGACGCCTTCACCAAACCCTAGTTCACAAAGTCACAAGTAAAGAGGGAAGACGCCTTCCCCAACACCGCCGCTTCAAATCCTCATCGATGCATTTGCAAACAATCTAAGCTTCTCAATGCTCCTTCTTACGTCTCTCAAGTTAAACCCTAGCTAGTTCTTACTCTTCTCGTATCTCTTCATTCTAATTGGTTTCATCTTCTTCAATTTCCATGGCAGCGATTCCTCTTCTCCCGTCTTCACCGTACTCGGAACTTAATGTTCAATCGGACCGGGCCCAAGGTTTTTTCTTTGATTCGGCGAAATTTGATTTGTTTGGAAAGTGGACATTGAGTGAATGAACGCCTGAGCCTCCTGATTTCTTCTCTAGATTGTTGAGGTAAATTGCTCTTTCTTATGTTTACTATCAGAGTTATATAAGTGTCCGCGCTTTTTGTGTTCTATGTAGAGAATTATTGCGAGTTCTTCGATTCAATTGTCAGTTTTGTATTGGAATGTGATTCTTTTGTTTCGATATGATTATGTTTACCACAATATCATCGAACAGATTATTGTTAATTTGATGATTGAAACATCTGGTACTAGAGTTTAATTGTTGTCGGGGTGTTTGTTATGAAACAATGAAGAAAAATTGGGTAAATTTGAAGCTCTTGCTATACTCATCTTTTCCGTTTTGGAGGTTGTCAAAGGTCATTCGACATTAATGAGTTGTCTGAGAGTTTGTTTAGTGTTTTTCTAATTGGAATTGGTGTACCATTAGAGTGATAAGCTAAGCACTCATCCGGAAATTAAATATGTTGAGAACCGCCTTTTAAGATAAGCTAAGCACTCATCTCCTCCGTTTTCTAATTGGAATTAGTGTACCATGATAAGATAAGCTAAGCATTCAATGTTCAATCGGGTAACCTGAAAATCATATGTTGAGAACCACCTTTTAAGAGTCAGCATTCATCCGGAAATCAAATATGAAATAATCTTGTTAGTTTGTAGACACATACATACACAAACATATACATATACATATATTTTATTTTCTCACCCACTTATACTTTTCAATATCAGCATTATCTGCTGAAGAAGAATGCTTATGGGGCATAGTTAGGGCAAAATCGGAAGATTTTGGTGCATGGACTTTGCTGATTGAGGAAACAGAGAAGACTGTAGAGGTATTATGTTTTTATGTTTTCTTTTGTGTTCAACATTGTCTTCTTCTCTAATTTGTAAATGATAGATTTTCTCAGCTACGAACTCTTAGATGTGAAATATTACTCCGGTGTTAAGGTTAAATAATAAATTTTATCATACGTGAAGAGGTACACAAAATCTGGATTATGCATGCAATAATTCTTAGTTTGTGTTGATAGTTGATGAAAATGTGAACGTGATAACAAACAGTTGTATTGGTTGTACTTTTTTTTTTGTGCTGATAGATTCCCTCTGTGTAGACATGTGGTTACATTAATGTACATTTGCAATTGGAACATATGTGGATCCAAATACCGTTAGAAGGTAATGAATCTTTATTGATTGAAGGTTTCCATGAAGTGATTTAAGAGTGATTACTGCTCTTTAGTTTGCTTGCCATTTGTGCTACTAATCTAATTTTGGTATGACTGAAACAAAGACTCCTCACTTGTATGGTAAACGTTTATTTTGATGGGGAAAAAGCACATTGGAAAATTGTATGTGTGATTTTAGACCCCTAGTTTTTAAAAAAAAACTCCCATTAGGGTTGATACGGTGCACTAGTAGTTCTCCCCCTTAATTTTCCTTCAAAAAGTTTATAGTTCTCCCTCAAATATTGTTGTCTGTTAGTTTTTTTTTTTGATTTTTTTTGTTTATGCTAGTTTTTCTCACATGCATGTGTTTGGTCTATATGGTGCAAATAAAGGTAGTATTGTAATGCTCAAAATCATTTCTTCAACACAACAACATAGCAGAACATTGTATAGCCCTATGCACACAACAACTCCCATATCTTACCGGCTATATGGTCACCAGAGTGGCAGAGTGCATATGATTCTCACTAACCTTGACATTCGTATCAAGAAATATATAAATCATATAATTTTATGTTTTCCATAACTTTTTCTTTTCTAGACGTTTTGGGTTGCTTAATGGTATAGCTAAAATTCCTAATTAGGGGTATGGTTGATGCAATTGTGTCACTCGTTATCAGCCTTGAGCTTAACTTTTCTCCCACTGTCTTATTTCAGTCTGTTGGTTGTGTCAACATGGTAGTTGTAGCCAATGTATCACATTTTGAAGGCATAGAAATGGCTCCTCCATGTCCCATTATAGGAGCAAATAATCCTCTCCTTAAACAACAAAAAGTTCTTGTAAAATCACTTTGCACTAGTCAATGTATCACGTTTTTTTTTGGTACAGATAGTCCTCTCCTCAAGAAACAAAAAGTAAGAGTTTTTGCATTCTTTGGATGAGAGACTAAGAGTTCCGTTTTGTTTGGAATTTAAATCTACCTTTCCATTTTTAAAAAGTTCTTGTAAACTCACTTTGCACTAGCACAATGTCTTTGTCCTTATTTATAAGTTGGCTTTTTACCTTCATTTGTGTTTCAAGCTACAATTATTCCAGGTCTTTCAGGGACTGGTTCTCTTCTCCTTGCAACAACGTTTATCGAATGCTATTTTTCTGGAGCAAAAGTTTTGATTTCATCTCCTACTTGGGGTTTGTTTTCTCACTCTCGTTTAGTTGGACTTTTATAAGTAAATGATACACTTGTTTTATAGTAAATCAAGAAGAAAGATTGCAGGTAACCACAAGAACATTTTCAATGATGCTAGGGTCCCGTGGGATGAGTATATGAACTATTATCCAAAAACAGTTGGTTTAGACATTGAAGAAATGATAGCCGATATAGAGGTAATGTGCTTGTAAATACAAAAGTTATGTAAATCTTTTGTATCACAGTTTTTCTTTCTAGTATAATGCGATTGCTACTTAGTATCATTTTAAAAATCTTGATGCAGGCTTGTAAATGTAAAAGTTAGAAGTGCCCAAAGAAGATGATCAAATCTAGTGAATAAACCAGTTGAACAGTCAAAGTAAATCTTACAAGACTCATTATCTTGTAGATAGATAGGATCATGTATATAATGAAATATAATGTTTTATATTTTTCATTAGGCTCATTATTTTGTACATAGATAGAATCATGTACATGATAAAGGATCAGTGTTATCTTTTTTTCTATTTAGTTGTTCTATATCAACTTAAATGAGCCTTGATACCTTAGATTAAGGTGCTCATATTATCTAATTATGATATGAGTTTTTTTTGTAAGTGGAAAATGATGCACGGGCATGCCTAGTAGGTAAAAATCCTACTGTTTTTTTTTTTAAAAAAAAAAGAAATTCTGGTTGGTACCCTCGTGTTTTGGGATTTTTCGGATTTTGTCCACCCATTTTTTCTTTTCCGAGTGGTGCCCCTATACTTTTGTAATTTTCCGGAATATGTCCTAAAACCAGTTCAATGATTAAAAATGTAAAATTTACATTGATTTAAACCGGTTCAAAGTAAAAAATAAAAAAATAATAAATCTCTTCTATTATCTTCTTCCATTTATGTTCATCTCAAGGTTCTTACTGTCACTTATACTCCCAACTCACAATTAAAATCTCAAATTAGGTGAGAAATTTGTCGATTTTTGGATTAAACTCAACATTAATTGATTTTCTACTCGATTCGAACAAAATCGAAGCAATTTTATAACCATAATCAACAAAACCCTAAATCAAAAATCAACCAGCGTTCCCAAATCTGGCCAGAGAAGAGTCGGTCAGAACTGGACTGGAGCTACAGAGGGTTGGGACGGACCTTTACGAGCTAGGACGAAGGTTGGGTGCGAGTTGTTGCTGGAATGAGAACGCCTTGGCTTCTCCGATCGGGTGGCAAACAACCTGCTCGGTGGTGTCCGGAAAGTTGCAGGCGGCGGAAGTGCAAGCAGGGACAAGGGCGTAGGGAGGGAGACTATGAGAGGATGGCGCGTGATGAATCGGAGGTTGGGACGACGAGCTCCGGTGAGACAGCTTCAACGGGAGTGCAAGGAGGAGAAGGTCGTGGGAGGGGAGAAATAGTAGGGAAAGGACTGTCATCTGAAGATTTACTGGCTGGTTTTTGATTTTAAAAGTGTTTGGATTTTCTTAAATCAAGTACGAAAATCTATTAATTTTGAGTTTAATCTAAAATTCAACCAAATTTCCACCTAATTTGAGATTTTAATTTTGATTTTGGTGTTTACTTACACTAAGAATCCTACACTGAGAATCCTAGGATGAAGCAAAAATGGAAGAAGATAGTAGAGGGTTCATGATTTATTTTATTTGAACCGTTTTTTTAAAAAAATTAATGTAATTTTTACATTTTTAATCAATAAACCGGGTTTAGGGCATATTCCGGAAAATTACAAAAGTATAAGGGCACCACTCGGAAAAGAAAAAACTGCTGGACAAAATCCGGAAAACACTAAAACACGAGGGTACCAACCGGAATTTCCCTAAAAAAAAGACAGACTTTATACCCCGGATATACTCAGGTCCGGGGTATAATCCTTTAACACCGTGGTCTATTCCACGGCGAGAAAAACATGGAAAGTCCATTTCATGGCGTTTTAAAAACGCCGTAGAATGGACTTTTCATGGCGTTTGAAAAATTCCATTGAAAGTCTACTTTTCAATGACGTCACTTTAGACGGCGTTTGAGGATGGCGTTTAAAAACGCCATCAAAGGTCTTCCATGGCGTTTTTCAAACGCCGTGGAAGGCCTTATATTTACTAGTGAAGAAGGAGGCAAGAAAAACGTGAGAAGACTGGGAATGAAGTGAAGAAGAAACCCTTGCTCAGCAAGGAAAGGAATGGTATAAGGAGGAGGAAGAGTAAAGCACGAGTCAAGGTCAACAAAGCCGGCTGCAGCCACAAGAAACCGCAGGGGCGGTTCCCTGAGCCGCAGGGGCGGAAAACTGCACGAGCCGCAGGGGCGGATCCCTAAACCCGCGGGGACAGCTAAGGCCAAAACGACTCCAAAAGACTAAGGCTCTTACAGTTGGTGGAGTCATTGGGTGTTTTGTCTTTGTAGTTCTTGTTGCATGGTTTTAAATTAACTTTATCTAAATTCTTTGTAACCGAAGGTCGGATGTATTTGTTTTATATTTTTGTCGTGCTTTTGTTTGAAGATTTAATAGTGAAATTGTTGTCATGCTAAATATAGTGGACCCATTGTGTGGTTCATATCCTAGCGACACATCGGGTTCCAAATCTGATGCATTACATATACTGTACGTAGGTCTTGCATTTTATTCGTATGACTTGAAGCACACTCGTCGGACACTAGCAATAGTGATATTGCATTAAAAAAGGGGTTTTAATACAAGTTGATTAGTAGTAACTAGTTTAGTTCCCCGTGCCAAGACACGGATGTAATTTTAGAAAAAATAATTGATTTTTTATTTATAAAATGCTTTTGATATATTGTAATTTACATAAATTAACCGAAGAAAAATTAAAATTAATTATGTATGTTATCGGTATATTAATTATATTATAGATACAAAATAAAAATAGTTAATTAAGGAAATATTATATATCCTAATTTTTCAATAATCATATAATGTAAAATTAAGTTAATATTGATAACTATTTATGAATGTAAAGTGAAATAAATAATTTATAAAGAAAAATAAAATATAACTTTAAAGTTGGAATATAAATGGTAAATAAATAGAAGTTATAAAAATTTAAATTAAAAAAATTATCTTAGGTATTTTTAAATATCATCCTTAAAGAACAAAGAAATTTAACATTTTTATTATAATATTTTATACATTTGTTAATTGATAAGTACTTATTAAAATAAGAGTGTGAAATAATCTAATAATCTTGTAATAAAGGTGAAAATATTTTTAAAATAATATTTGATAATGATATCTTAAAATAAGTAGAATATTGTGGTAAAATTATAAATGAAAAATGTATATATATTATCTATATTAATAATTTATATGTATTAATTAATTAATAAACTTTTAAAATAGGGATGAATAAAAAAATGATATTTGATACAAAGTTAATAAAAAAACGACACTTCAAAAAATTTGTTTTGAATTTGACAGTAGTATATAGATTTCTGAATAACTCAAGACACAGAAACTTTTTAATGGATAAAAAAATAAAAGAGAGAAATTGTGTGGACGTGAGTGAGGTATCCATATTCCATAGACTTTTGGAAGACACAAATGCACGAGCTTTGAATGGTGGCTCATGGATGTTGATAGTTGAACTGACAAGCCACGTAGACATATACAACCGATTGTATATATTTGTGAGGACAAGCTCGTACGCTAAAATTATTTGCTACGATTTTAGACCGACCACACCATGGACATTTCGATCACAACTCTTACGTTAATAAACATTGAATTGAATAATATAAAATCCTGAATTTCCTACACATGATCTATATGTGTGTGACATGCTTGTGACAAAAGATCTTCACCTTTTGAGAGTTGCACTGGGCCTCTGAACCAATGTACATACTTCTTTTCGCGTCATGCCAATGCACTATGATCCGTGGTAACAATTGTTATAAGGTAAAGGTAGACAATCAAGTTAACTATAACACGAGCTATCATAACTAAAAATTAATAATCGTTACTCGGATATAACATAATCGTGCGTCTTGAAATCGTGTACATTGTGTCGTTCATTTGCGCCCATGTTGTTCATTCCTGCAATATCTGTAAAAAGTATGGAGAACATATCAAAGCGCGTTAAACAATTATGTTTGTATGTAGGATAAAGTTTATGGAGATCCAACTAGTCCAATTGGTCATAACGTGGGAGTAGACTTGATACAACACGGGCTAACCCGTCCGGCCTGTCCCGTCCGCCTGCAAAAACAGGTGGATATGGACAAGACAAGAAGCCCGGCCGGACCGAAAAGCCCGGCCTGGATAAAAAATAATAATTATAAAAACAAATATGTATATATATAGTTAAACCCTAACTAAGACCTAGAACTGTTCTTAAATCCTTAGTTTCTCACTCACGTGAATTTCTCTCTACTTCTATCTCAAACAGCCAATTGAAACCTCAAACCCTAACTCGCCGGAATCTCTCTCGACGTTGGGTTCTCTCTCAGAACCATACTTTAGCCTTCGCTCGGATATAGACTTCATCCCTCGCAAACGATTTTACCGGAGCCTTCAGCCTTCGCTGAGTTCGGGCTCTCGAGTATCGGCGTCACTAACTTCTCTATCTTCACGCCGGCTTCTCACTTCTCATATAGCCCTCGACCGGTTCTCTCTCTCGGCGTCTCTCTATCGTTTCCTCGGCCTTAGATAATCAGATCGAACAACTTCGGAGTCTCTTCACCTCTCAGTATCTCGGTATCTCTGAGCAACTAAGGTGTTTCATATCATCACTTCACTCTCCTCGCCTCTCTATCTGTCTCTCTATTAGTTTGTAAATTTTTAGTATAATGTAAGTTTATGATAATGATTTTGTTTGAAATATCTTCATTTTGAATGCAGATCTAAATGTTGATTTTGTTTGAAAGAAGTTTGAATTATTTTGGTTTTCAACAGATTGTAGTTTTTTATATCATAATGAAGTAGAATGCAAATTTTAAAATAGGTAAAAATAGACATGAAAAAAAAATCCGGGTACCTGGCGGGCAGCCCGGCCCAGCCATCTAGATGGGTACGGACATGACTAGAAGCCCGGGAGCCGGACAAAAAAAATATAGGAAAAGTCCAGTCCGGATCCGACCCGAACACGGATAGTATTCCAAAGAGGTGTTTTGTGGACAAATATGAAATACCTCATGAAAACGATCGTGCTCCTTACCATCATGACCTCCTACCAAACAAAGGATTACGATCATGCATCTAATGAGCACGATCGTGTTTTTATTGCCCACTCGCCTTTTACACGTTCAAATTGAAAGCATTGATTAAATAAAATAAAAACGTATTTTAGAGGTTTTCACTTTTACTATAAGAAAGGTTTTCACTTGATTTTGACCCTATATATTGTCAAGCTTCGAAAAAACAATTCTTACAATGATAAATAAAAACTTATATTTATCATTAAAAACTTATATGAATCATCAAATCTTTTCATGAGCGTCCTAGATTTAACTTAATATAAAGACAAATAATTTTTTTGACGAATAAGGAAATAAATCACGATACAAACAACATGACTGTGTAATTTATATTTTATGTCATGCATTCTACGAGTTGGTCGTATTTTCACCATTTGTGCACGTACTTTATAATTTTGCCACTAGTCTTTGCCTTTGGATTGTCTAAGGTCATGCATGATTTTTATTTGCGTATTCTTTGTCTTTCTCTAATATTTTTTCTAATTAATTGTCCTCTTTAATATTACATTCCTTGTATACAAAATTAATTGTAAATTTTTGAAAATTTTATTTATTTTAAATATTATATTTTTTATAAATTAATTTCTTGTATCAAATTTTAAAAAAAAAATATTTTATTAAAAAAAATAAACACTAAATACATTTTAACTCAAAAGCTATTTCTCCAAATCACCCTTTTATTTATACATTTCAACCGTAACCTTGTTTTTAAAATCTCGGGCTTGTGTTTGAAGCCTAAAAATTTCTCTCGTGCTTAGTATATATGTCCCAATCATGCCTAAATGTTCAAGTCCTAGATATTGCTCGATTTAAAAGGATTTTATAGACGTATTCGTTAATGTTTATTTTCTTGACTTTATGATATATTGCATTTACTCTTGTATACTTGTTAATATTTTTTTATTCTGTATTAGCTTAAATTTTATTGATCATTTATACACCGTATATATAGTAAATCATGTTCATTAATATTCTTTTGTTAATATTTTTCATTTTGTATTTGTATTCGCTTACTTTTTGAAACGATTTCATGTTAGTTTTTACTTTTTCAAACGATTTCATGTTAGTTTTTATTTTTAGAATGATTTGATATTTTTTCGGTTTTTGAATTTTTTAAATGATTTTGATAAAAAAAATTGTAATGAATTTTCTTTTTTTTTAAATATTTTTTGGAACGAATTTTCCTTTTATTTTGAAGGATTGTAAGCCCAATATATTCATGTTATATATTTTCAAAGATTTTTTTTTTATCTCACATCGGTTATCAAGTAAGTTTGATGGTTTGAGAATTTATATAAATAAAGTGTATGAAGATTAAACAAATTATACATTTCTTAGCCTTTTATCTAAGTTCAAATATAATTTTTATTATTATCGGATCAATATTTGTTATGTAGACTGCTGACCTACTGTTTTTCGGATCGTTGACCTACTATTTTGTGGGTCTTTGATTATGTGAATTTTTTTTGATCTACCGTTATATGGATCGTTAAAATATTGTATGTGAATCGTTGACCTATTGTTATGCGGATCGTTTGACATAATATTTGTTATATCGGTTGTTGACCTATTGTTATGGGTCGTTGATATACTATTACGTGTATTATATTTTTTTAATACAATTTTATCTTTAATATTTCGCTAAGTTATATTTTTTTTAAAATTTTTTTTTTAAAATGATTTTCATCACAATTTATTTACATAAATATCTTCATGGATTTCACTATCCCTCGTCTATTATCGAATAAGGTTGATAATTTGAGAACTTGTATAAATAGAGGAGTTTAAACAATCATACATTTGTTTTTTTTTACTTTTTGGCTAAGTACGAATATAGTTTTTATTCATATCGGATTAATATTCATTATGTGCGTTGATAATGTAGATTAACGATTTTATGTTTAATATTTCACAAAGTTATAATTTTTTAAATAAATTTTACTTATTTGGAACGATTATTAGCACAATTTATTTACTTTAAATATTTTCATAAATTTCATTATCCATGTATATTTTTTTTGTCTTTTGACTAATTTCAAGTATAATTTTTATTTATATCGGATTAATATTCCTTGTGTGGGTTTTTGATCTACTATTATGTTGATCGTTTACCTACTTTTATGTGTGGATCGTTAATCTATTATTATGTTTGTCATTTATCTACTCTTGTGTGGATTAAATATTTTACGTTTAATTTTCGCCAAATTATAAAATTTTAAAATAAATTTTCTTCTTTATTGGGACAATTATCTGCACAATTTATTTATGTTTTATATCACGCTAAGTTATAATTTTTAATTTGGTTAAATTTTCATAGATTTTTCATAATTTCACGTTGGTTATTAAGCAGGCTAACAATTATAGTTATTTTATTTATATCGGATTAACAATTGTGGTGTTATTTTCTATTAAAGTCGCAAACTTTTTAATATAAATATAAATTTACCTTCAACCAATTATAAATATTAATATATCTATATAACAATTAATTATAATATAAAAATCTATTTATATATATAATTATTTTATAAATGCATAGACAATGCACGGATACTAAGCTAGTTTTATTCGAAATTGAAAGATGAAAAAAAAAAATCTTTATTAAACATGTATCTTAATTTTCTCTTAAATCTAAATTTTGAAGAATTATATGGAAAAAAAAGTTCCGGAAAATATGTTGATTTCTTGTAAAAAGTTAAAATAAATTTAACTTAATTTAGGTTTATTAAATTTGATTATTTTTTTACTAAAATCTACGTCACAGATCTAATTTTACTAAAATAAAAGCGGTGCTAGTTTTTTTTCTTTTTGGAAAAGTAAAATTATTATTTTGGTAAATACATTGATGCTTCATAAATTGTATCACTATTAGTAATTTTAAAATCGATATTATATTGAATTTAATATTAATATTTAATATTATTTTTAGTGATGTTTTCGTAAACAAATATATCATTGGTACACTTTTTCTCATTCCAAACAATTGAATTTGTGACGTAAAATAATAACAATGGTGGACCAACGTTGTAGCTAGTTTCATCCTTATAAATACCCCCGAGAACCAAGTAAATGAGTCACAACTCACAAACTCACAACTCATACAACCTACAAACTTTCTTGTCAAACGAGCTATGGAGTCGTGTTTAGTTGGTTCACCCACTGCTTTGCCATCACGCAGCACGGCGAATTATCAACCAAGCTCATGGGACGAAAGCTTCCTGTCAAACGCCACTAAAGATGTATGATTTTTTCATTTTTATAATCAAATATTCGTGTAGAGTTATATCATACTTAATTGGGGCTATATATTATTCGAGTCGGTAAGATTTGTAGCTCATGTTCGATTCGTCTATAATCGAGTCGAATTTAAAACTTAATCAAGATTAAAAATATGTTTATATACAACTTGTTTAGCCAAGATAACGAGTGTAGCCTGGGCTTTTCGAGCCTGACAAGCAACTCAAATCATATATATGGTTCTGCAACAGTCCGGCTTATTAGCAGTTTCACATGCAAACGACCACGGACTGTCACCGTCTGGACTGTATTCGATTGAATTCAATAAAGTCCATTGCGGTCCAAATCCATATTGAATATTCGTAATTAGTTTTACTTTTTTTTTTATAAAATATATGAAAAAGGCATAAAACGGGTAAAATCATAAGAAATTTGACTCATACAACATTTTTAGAACCCATATATTATGTTTATCTAATTTATAATCAAAACGAGACTATATTTTAAACAAATTAAAAATATTTCATACTCGACTTATATAGTTAAATGAAGGAATTTGGCTTGAATTTTTCAAAAGCAAGCGAGCTGAAGTAACTGAAATTATACAAGAACTAAGTGTTACTTGACGAATGTATATACAATATTTATAAGTAAAATAGATATTGAATTGTGTGTGTATGTGGAGTAGGTTAGCTGTGAAGGCAGGGAAAAGGTAGATGCTTTGAAAAGAGAAGTTCTGAAGATGCTAAGTGAAGATGAAGAAGGAGACTTACCCAACAACACAAAGTTACACTTGATTGACGCTATCCAAAGGTTAGGTATTGGATACCATTTTGAAGAAGAAATTGAGAAGGAGTTACAACGCAATTTCAGTGATGTTCATGACAACGAATACGATCTCAATACAACGGCTCTCAGGTTCAGATTGCTTAGAGAGCATGGCTATAATGTCCCATCTGGTAAGCTCTCATTGTTATGTATGCCTTTTGGCATTCGAGAACAAAATCACATAACTAACATATTCTAGGATATTAGGGATTTCGTTCGAGCCAAAGACTTCTGATTGTAATATGTTCTTGTTCAACTCGTTAGAATTAATTGAGACTGAACAATAATCGAGTTTTAAAAATGTTTTCATACTCTTTTTTTTTAAGTAAGTGAACAAGTTCGGGCTTTTTGCAAGTAGAATCCAAACAACTAGACTCTTATCCTACAACAAAAATTTATGTTTGTTATGAGAATTGAGTTTAACGGTTTCAATATTTCAAACGAACTAAATATCACTTATAGTAATTTCAAGTCTCAAAGTCTCATATTAAACAAAATACACTTACAATAACTTGTCCCGTAGTTTTATACATGTGCACATCCATTGATGCAGATGTATTCAAGAAATTCGTCGATACCGAAAGTAACTTCAACAAAGCACTGAGTGATGACGTAGAGGGACTTCTCAGTTTGTATGAAGCAACACATCTTAGGGTGAAAGGAGAAACAATTCTAGATGATGCTCTTAAATTCACCACAAGTAGCCTTCGATCTCTATTGCCTCATTTAAGCCCTTCTGTTTCCAAACAAGTGAGCGACGCTTTATATAGACCTCTTCGTAAGAGATTGCCGCGACTAGAGGCAAGGAATTACTTCTCCGTCTACGAGCAAAAGGAGGAACATAGTGAAGTTCTCCTTAAATTTGCAAAATTAGACTTCAACATACTTCAGAAACTGCATCAAAATGAACTTCGTAGTATATTAGAGTGAGTTTAATACACATATTTTCCTTATATTGCTGATGGATTCGATATTTGTTTATATTTGTTTCATTTTTAATATCAGATGGTGGAAGGAGGTAGACTGTGCAACCAAGTATCCATTTGCACGAAATAGAATAGTTGAACTTTATTTTTGGGTATTAGGTGCGTATTTTGAGCCACAATATGCTGCGGGTAGAAAATTTCTAACTCAAGTCATTGCTACGACATCCATCATTGATGATATCTATGATGTTTATGGTACAAAAGAAGAACTTGAGCTCTTCACAGATGCAATTGACAAGTACGATCCATATGTTCTTCTTTTTTTATACTCGATGTGAGATATTTTCATATTCAGAATGTATGTCTATATAGGTGGGAGGTAGGTGCAATGGTTAATCTACCAACGTGCATGAAAACCTGTCGTGAACAACTCTTGGATATTTTTGGCAAAGCCGAGGAGGAGATGATAAAGCAAGGAAGGCCAATATGTGGTGTACAATATGCAAAAGAAGCTGTAAGTAAGCATTTGAATAATTACAAGCAAGTATAGCTACTCAATACCCATCTTTGAGTTTGTTCATTCTCATATCAATGAGGGGAGGACGATGCAAAAACCATAACTTTTTATTATAAAAAAATTATCGTATATTGCTAAAATACACGTACTGTTTGTTGTTTAAGCACATAGCTTGACATCATTGTTATATTATGTATTGAGGTTGTTTAGATGAAAAGAGCAGTGAAAGTGTATCTCGAGGAAAGAAAATGGTTGAATAAAGAAGACAAGTTTCCTACAATGGAAGAGTATATGGAAATAGCATTAGCATCAACTGGTTACCAGATGTTATCAATTGCATCCCTCGTTTGGATGGGCGGCGTTGCTGAAAATAAGCTCGTATTTGATTGGATGCTTAGTCAGCCTAAAGTTCTTACCGCTGCATGCATCGTGTGTAGACTCATGGATGACATTGTGTCACATAAGGTACGTAAATTTCAGTTTTAATATAGTTCCGTTGTTCACTTCGCAAAGTGGAGTCAAGGGGTCGAGGGAGATGAAAATCTCTTGAATATTTGGGTCTAATATGTCAGTCTATCCTTAGATATCAAGTATTATTAGGTTTCGTTTAGTGTGAATTATATCGTTCTAACTTATGTAGAATTATAGGTATCTATAATATGAACTCTTCAATAAATTCTCTTTGAAATAGACGTGACTATTTTAGACAAACTATTATCAATCTGGTGTTTTTCTTTTTTAATTTTTGCACAATGTTAAGATTGTGAAAACAATTATGTATTGATCCAGAAACTAATGTTGGTGTGTGTTCGAATGACACTATAGTTTGAGCAAGAGAGAGAGCACCCACCATCAGCTATCGAGTGTTATACAAGGCAATACGGCGTGGAAGAGAAAACCGCATGTGATGCATTCAGACTTGAAATAGAAGAAGCATGGAAGGACATAAATGAAGTGTTTTTAAGGCCTATGCCCGTGGCAAACTCCGTTCTAATGAGGGTGTTGAACCTTACACGTGTGATAGATACGTTATATAAAGAGGGCGACGGATATACTCATGTTACTACAGCAGTCAAGGATACTATCGCTTCAATACTTTTTACTGCGGTTCAAATATAATATTTTATTATATGCATTGTTATAAAGGTTTATTCCCTCTTGTTGTACTTTGTTACATTTCTTTTGTTTTCTTTTGTTATGGTTGTTCGTGATGGTTTATTTGTGTGTCGATTTTCGGTCTTTCGATCTATTAGACGGTATGTCGTTTAGTGCAATGAATTGTTTTTCTTTATCATCTTGTTTCACTTTAGTGACTGTCTTTGGTTTTCTTTTGTTATTGTTCTTCGTGAAGGTTTATTCATTTGCCGATTTTTTTTAGCCCTTCGATCCATTAAATGATGTTTCATTTAGTGCAACGAATTGTTTTACTTTATATAAAATTAGGTTATTCCATATCAACTAAAGTAAGTGCATTATATGACATTTAAAGAGTTATTTTATATTATCGATAGGTTTAAGTTTATAAAACTTATGGAAATGTTTGAGAACCTCTAAGATTTGTTGGATCAAAATAAATAAAAGACATTAATTTCACCGTGTGGCGTATGTGATAGAATTGCACGATCATGCACTTGCACCAAATCGTATATTTTTCCTGAAATAAAATTTTATTCATTTCACATTGGTTTGTTGTTTATTCATATTCGGTGATAAATAAAAGGCAGTCAAAATGAACAAGATAGTCCAAATACAAGAAAAAACTAGTTAGAACACATTCACACAAGGTTTTTGCATTGTTCAATTCATAGGTTTTCTTTCTACAAAATGCTTGGTTTATAAATATGTATTATTATTTAAATCATTTTTACCTAGGTTTTTTTTATTTGTTCAAAGGTTTTTCTTTTCAAATATTTGGTTTCATATATATTTATTTCTAGTTAAAACATATTCACTAGGGATTTTCTATTGTTTATAGTTTTTTTCCTACCAATTTCCGGTTACATAAATATCTACCGTTGGTTATAGCACTTAAACCTAGATTTTTTTTTTCATTATTCATAGATTTTTCTTTTACAAATGTTCGATTGCATAAATGTTGAACATTTTAATAAGAGCACGACAAAATATAAAACAAAATATCTGACATTTAGTTTGTAAATAGTTGTTGTAACATGCACTTTTAAATCATGTAAAAAAATAAAAAATAATCTTGGCCCGAGGCTTGATCAGCCTGACTCCGACTTAAGAGCAAAATGTCTGAATTAACCTGATTTGTGCAATGATGATGCTCACATCAAAGCCATAATCGTATAAGCAATGATTCCGGATTTTTTTCCGGGGTCGCTAATTGTAAATTTCATACTGCATTCACATGCATCATTCATAAAAGCATGATATCATTTCATGAGCACGGTAAATGGTATCAGAATACAAGTGTTGTGTCGTGATGTGTTGATATGAACTCTCGTGGATAGATTATGATTGGTGGCTCACGGTTTTAAACCGATTCTTTTTTGGTAATGCCGATCATAGGAACGCTGCAAGGACGTCAGTTGTAGGAAGTGGACAACCGGGGCAGTGTTAACCTAAGGGTTGGTTGAATTTCTTCTTAAACCAATTGCTTGCAAGCGAGTCTTTTGTTGTCTGTGTGCAACTGTGTTAAAGTGTTGTTTTCAGGCTAATGTTTCAAGACAACTATTCATCTGTTATGTGTGAGAGCCCTTTCTTTCGGACCGAGATTTGGACCATGGCCGAGATTGGCTTTGGGCCGAGATTGGTCTTGCCGCACCCGCGGGCACGTGTGCCGCCCCTGCGGGTTTCCGCCCCTGCGGCCCTGTGATCCGCCCCTGCGGGTTACGGCGGCCGCAGCCGGTTTTGTTGACTCTTTGACCCGTGTTTTACCCTTCTTTACCTTCTTCGTTTTACCTTGCTGAGCAAGGGTTTCCTCATACTTTCCAATCCAGTTCACGTCCTTCTTGCTTCTCTCTTGTTCCCTCTTGATCTTGTTTGGTTTGGAAGAGTTTGGTTTGAGTTTGGATGTGTTGTGGCTTTTGGTGGTTGATGATGGTGAGTACTGTTGTGCTTGGAAGCCAGTAAGTGTTTGGTGATCAGTGCTTTAGCTAGCTCCGCCGTGATGAGCATCTTCCTCCTTGCTTCTTCATTCTTTCTTTCTCTTTTCTTGTTCTTCTTCTTCCTTAGCTTAGGATTAGATGTTTGAATGTAGGAATGATGTTGATATGTGTGTGTTGATGTTTGTGTATGAATTTGGAAGAGAGTGGAAGTGTTTGATCTTGGGAAGAGCTTAAGAGAAACCACGAGACTGCTTTTTGCACTGTCGCCGCCCCCGCGGCCAAAAGTCACCGCCCCCGCGGTTACTGTGTCACAACGCCAGCGTCGTGCCTGCGTTTGCCAGTGTCCCTTGTCACCGCCTCCGCGTCTACGTTCCGCCGCACCCGCGGTTGCTTGCCTCCGCCCCTGCGCCCCTTTGTTACGCAGGTGCGCTTTGTCCCGGGTCTACCTAAAGCTAGGTAGATCCTTTCCTTTCCTAGTTGAGCGTTAGTAGCATGCTAGGATTCGGATGTTGACAAGTATGATATGGAAATGCCGGTTAGGGCTCTGACGATTACGAGTTGGAATATGATCCCTTATGGATCCCTTGGGTCTAGGTGTCACCCTTTGTGTGATAGGAGTTTGATATCTGTGTATGCCTTGTATAGGCCGTGTTATCCTCCAGTTGGGAGTGGACTGAGTTGAGGTTGATCCAGTGAGACGACTACGAGGTTGAGGTAAGTCCGTGGGACTTACTTAGTTGCCATTCCTTTATAGGATGTTGTGCATGAGTGGTTTGTGTGTTATATGTTATAGCATGTGTTATGATGGTCACCGACCTATGATGTATTGATTGCCCATTGTAGGGTTGTGACAACTTTTCCATTCATCCCGCTGGGAGTTGGGGGTTCTCTGTGGTCAGGCAAGACCTGGTAAACGGTTCGGGCACTCTCCATTCCCTTAGGGTACACGGGGAGGTGTTCCAGGCACCATTCCAGCTGGTTATTGGACCCAGAGGCGAGGTTTATATTCCTCATGTCACCTATGTTTATACTGATATTATATACGAGTTGATTGCTGGACTTTATAAACATAATGAACCGGGTAAATGTATGAAAGCATGATGATGTGTTAAGATTTCTGATGTGTGTTTGTGCTCTAGCATCTTTCTATATATGTGTATGGTTAGCTAACGGTTTCATACCGTGTTGTAGACACTTTGCAGGATAGGAGAGTTGTAGAGTGATCCAGAGTGGGTGATCTGCTGAGGGCTCCGTACATTGGGGCGGTATCGGGGATATGGGTTATTTTGATGTACAGTTGGTTTATTTGTACTCAGCGGTATATTGTATTACCTTTTGGATCTATATATATATATATATATATATATATATATATATATATATATATATATATATCAGTTTCATGTTTTGTTTTAATCTATTGGTGCCTTGTTGTAAGATCTGTGAAATTGTTTTCAAGCTAGGGTCAGGATCCATTGTGAGATCCTAGCCCAGTAGCACTCCGAGTCCTACGGATTTGGGGTGTTACAAAGGTGGTATCAGAGCCCAGGTTGACAACAATGGCACTAGTAATCTGCAATAAAGGTTGAATAAATAACTAAACAGAACCCGTAAAGGGGTCTAACTTTTCAAAAGGTTTTGGTTTTGAAATGAGTACAAATGTTTTGGGATACCGTGTACGGGAGCCATTACCCCTCTGAAGACCTCGACAGTATAGATATATATAGATATTCTGTTGTGATTGATATGTGATATATCTATACATATCGCATATATATAGCCTTCTAAGATAGGTTTATGTCCTCTACAGATGGTTCAGACTAGAGCCTTACCTGCAGCTGGACGAGGTAGAGGTAGAGGTGGACCCCCTCTAGGTAGAGGACGGGGTAGGATTCCTGCTGTTGAGCCACGTGCAACATAGGAGGTCCATGAGGAGGTTGTTGAGAGTGCCGTTCCTGAGGCTGGGAACGGTGCAACTGAGGGACAGGGGCCACAGAGAGCCCAGTCTGGGAATTCTGATCGCGTCTCTATGGATAGAGCAGAGTTTCAGGCTTATATCAGACGTGTTGAGGAGGCCGCTAGGGCAGGTAGGCGTGCCCCGGATCTGCCAGCACAGGAGGGACCATCTGAGAGGTCTCACACCGTTACTCAGGTATCAGCTGTACAGGTACCTGCTGCGGAGATTGCTCGGGCTCCAGAGGAGCATAGAGGGCCTAGACCAGACACTTGGTTGAAGGTTTTTCATCAGATGGGAGTACCCCCTTTCATTGGGAAAGTGGGGCTAGAGGTGGAGCTATGGATAAGACATGTAGACTCAGCTTTGGAGTCTATTAGATGTCCAGCTGACAGACAGATTGAGCTGGTGTAGACCTTGTTCAGAGATTTGGCACAGCACTGGTGGAGGTCTGTACGAGCACAGGTCACTAGTTATGAGCAGATGAAGACTCTGATCCGAGAGCGTTTCTGCCCTGCCTCTTTGAGGAGGGAGAAACTGCGAGACTTTGTGGAGGCTGGATTTGAGGATGTGCCGGTCTCATAAGCCATCAGGAGATTCCAGGAGGAGCTGGCATTGCTGGGTCCAGCTGCACCTGTTGCAGATCAGCACGTGTATTTGTTTTCCCGACGTTTGAGGGATACTACCCGTACCTACATGGCGGGTTTTCACTGTGAGACCTTGGTCGACTATCAGGACCGGGCTTCTGACTACGAGAGGGAGAGAGCTAGCCAGAGGAGAGCTTCTCAGACCGGAGGGTCTGAGAAGAGACAGAGGACTAGTCAGACCAGTGGTACTGGTGGAGCTGCTGGTTCAGGGCGAGGCCAGATTCGCCAGAGTTGTCCTCCATCTGCACCGGGTGCAGATAAGGGAGTGCAGTGCTTCAACTGTAGTGAGTATGGGCATATGAGGTCAGAGTGTACTAGGCAGCCGGTGACCTGTTTCACTTGTGGCCGACTTGGTCATAGAGCTACCTTCTGTAGACGAGGGAGAGCTTCATCACAGCAGGATTCTTCTCCTGCTAGTGCAGCAGGAGGTGGACAGAGACCACCTCAGCAGCAGCAGTAGAGTCAGGGACAGCAGAGGGTCCCAGATCGCCCTAGGACTCAGGGATTTGCTCTTGGGCCGAGTAGAGGCAGAGGCCGTGGTGGGGGCACCACTGATACTAGAGGCCCACAGGGTCGAGTTTTTGAGTTGAGGAGTGCAGAGGAGCCAGCTGCACCTACTACTACAGGTACCATTCTGATTCATGGTTTACCTATTAGAGTTTTATTTGATACTGGTGCTACGCATTCTTTTATTTCTGATGCCTGTGTAGAGCGTCTGGGTTTAGATACAGTTGAGGGGATGCCCTTTATTATAGGGTTACCCGATGGTGGTAGGGTCAGAGGTACCCGTGAGATTCACGGTTGTCCCATTTTTGTAGGGACTCGTGTGTTACTAGTTGACTTCTTTGTCATGCCGTTAGAGCATGAGGAATATATACTAGGTATGGATTGGATGGCTAGACATTCTAGATGTAGGTAGGAGGACTGTTACCCTCTCTACCGTGTTAGGCCAGATAGAGGTTTTCCGAGGTTGGGACCTTGGAAAGGTAGGCACGGTTATCAGTGCTATACGGGCAGCTAGACTGATTGCACAGGGTTGTGAGGCCTTCTAGTGTTATGCCATGAAGGAGGGGGAGAGTCCAGCATTAGAGGATATCCCAGTGGTCTGTGAGTTTACTGATGTTTTTGCTGAGCCGTCCAGTTTGCCGCCTCAGAGGAGTGTGGATTTCAGTATCGAGTTAGAGCCTGGTACGAGACCCATCTCGAAGGCTCCATATCGGATGGCGCTTGTTGAGATGCTGGAGCTGAAGAAGCAACTCGAGGAGTTGGCTGAGAAGGGCTTCATTCGCCCTAGCGTGTCCCCATGGGGAGCACATGTCCTCTTCGTACGGAAGAAGGACGGATCTTTGCGATTATGCATAGACTACAGAGAGCTGAACAAGGTGACCATCAAGAACAAGTATCCACTGCCGCGTATTGATGATTTGTTGGATCAGCTACAGGGAGCGACTGTGTTCTCCAAGATAGACCTACGTTCCAGGTATCACCAGCTGAGGGTGAGGGAGCAGGATGTGCATAGGACAACATTCAAGACCAGATATGGACACTACGAGTTTGTAGTGATGCCATTTGGCCTTACGAATGCCCCATCCGTCTTTATGGAGTTGATGAACAGTATCTTCATCGACTTCCTGGATCAGTTTGTGGTGGTTTTTATTGATGACATTCTGGTATATTCTCGTAGCAGTGAGGAGCATGCAGGACATTTGAGGACTGTATTGCAGGTTTTGCGGGATAGAGAACTTTATGCAAAGTTCTCTAAGTGCGAGTTCTGGATGCCAGAGGTAGCATTCCTGGGTCACATAGTATCAGCTGAGGGGATCAAGGTGGATCCAGCGAAGATAGAGGCAGTAGTTGCATGGCCTACACCGACGAACGTCAAGAAAGTACGTAGTTTCCTTGACCTAGCCAGTTATTACAGACGCTTCGTGGAGGGTTTTTCTGTGATTGCCCGTCCACTGACGAGTTTGCTGAGGAAGACTACCAGGTTTGTGTGGTCTGATCAGTATATGCAGAGTTTTGAAGAGCTGAAGAGACGTCTGACTTCTGCTCCTGTTTTGGCAAAGCCAGAGGGTACAGAGGATTTTGTAGTGTACAGTGATGCATCCAAGCTAGGCTTGGGATGTGTGTTGATGCAGAGACGCAAGGTGATTGCATATGCGTCTCGACAGCTGAAGACGTATGAGGAGAACTACCCGACTCATGATCTGGAGTTGGCAGCGGTAGTTCATGCACTGAAGATCTGGAGACATTGCCTGTATGGTGTTACGTGTCAGATCTTCACAGACCATCAGAGTCTGAAGTACATCTTCATGCAGCGGGAATTGAATAACCGCCAGCTTAGGTGGCTCGAGTTGATCAAAGATTTTGATCTGGAGATTTTGTATCATCTGGGGAAGGCGAACGTAGTCGCCGACGCCCTGAGCAGGAAGACACCTCGAGAGCAGGCGATTGCGAGGCTGACAGTACAACATCAGTTGCAGAGAGACCTGATCTGGTTAGAGCTGGACATCCAGTTTCCTGATGAGGATGCCCAGCTGCGTACATTAGAGGTCCTTCCTGATCTGTTGGATGAGATCCGACAGAAACAGGAGACCTGCCCGACCTTACAAAGAATCAGAGATAGGATGTCTCGGGATGAGGCACCCCAGTTCCTGCTGGGAGCAGATGGAGTTTTTAGGCGCCGCGGTCGCGTCTGTGTACCTGCGGATACAGAGCTGAGACAGAGGATATTACAGGAGGCTCACTGTACACCTTACTCGGTACATCCAGGTACGAGTAAGATGTATCAGGACTTGAGACGTATATATTGGTGGGGAGGGCTGAAGCCCGATGTGGCCAGATTTGTGGCACAATGTGCGACCTGCCAACAGGTCAAGATCGAGCATTTCAGACCTGGAGGTAAGCTCCATCCACTTCCTGTTCCATAGAGGAAGTGGGAGGACGTCACCATGGACTTTGTGATTGGACTGAGGCTGAGCCGGAGTTTTGATGCCATATGGGTCATAGTTGACAGACTGACGAAGACGGCACGTTTCATTCCTATTCGAGAGACGTGGCCGGTGAGCAGATTAGCAGAGGAGTACACTAGGCAGATAGTGAGACTCCATGGTGTACCGAGAACGATCGTCTCTAACAATGATGGACGATTTACCTCGAGGTTCTGGCAGTAGATTCAGGCTGTCCTGGGGACGAGTTTGCACTTCACGACTGCGTTTCATCCTCAGACAGATGGTCAATCAGAGAGGACCATTCAGACGCTAGAGGATATGCTGCGAGCTTGTGTGTTGGATTGGGGACATGTGTGGACGGATCATCTCCCACTTGTTGAGTTCTCCTACAACAACAGCTGGCATGCATCTGTTGGTATGGCCCCATATGAGGCACTGTATGGACAGAGATGTCGTACACCGTTATGCTGGGATGAGCAGAGCAGTGTCAGTGGGTTAGCACCTGATCAGATTCAGGATGATATGGCTCGAGTAGCATTGATCAGAGAGCGTATGCTGACTGCGCAAAGCCGTCAGAAATCGTATGCTGATAGGAGGTGTAGACCTCTGGAGTTCAGAGTTGGAGCCCATGTGTGACTGAGAGTGTCCCCGACACGAGGTGTTAGGCGTTTTGGCACGAGGTGTTAGGCATTTTGGCATTAAGGGGAAGTTGAGTCCCCGATATGTCGGACCGTTCGAGATATTGGATCGGGTGGGAGCGCAGCTTACAGATTAGCCTTGCCTCCGAGATTAGAGGGTGTTCACCCTGTGTTTCACGTGTCTCAGCTGAGGGAGTATATACCAGATCCGAGACACATCGTGAGTTATGAGGATTTGGTGGTTGAGCCGGACCACACTTTTGTCGAGTATCCGATTGCAGTCCTAGAACGAGGTACGAGACGCCTGCGTTCGAAGGACATACCTATGCTTAGGATACAGTGGTCGAGACGAGGACCTGATGAGGCTACATGGGAGACTGAGGATAGTATCCAGAGGAACTATCCGGAGTTCTATGTAGAGATAGATGCACCAGTAGGATCACCGAGTAGATCTTAGTACTAGCTTGGTGAGTCTTATGTGCTTACATGCTTATATGTTATGATATGTTATTTCATACTAGCTTGTTGTGCTTATGATCTTATTAGATCTTGTTGTGCTAGTATGACTTTTATTTATAGTTGGAGATGGCTCTTTCCTCCATGCTATTGGATTATGATATGGTTTGACTAGAGATGGTTTTCCTCTAGGCCTTGGACAGTATAGTTTGCTGCTGGAGTGGATGGTTTCCTCCATGCTTATGTTGAGGTTATAGAGAGAGTTATACCTCGGTTTCTGAGTCCGAGTGGTTTCTGGATCTTGCAAGTTTCGGGACGAAACTTGTTTTTAAGGGGGTGAGATGTGAGAGCCCTTTCTTTCGGACCAAGATTTGGACCATGGCCGAGATTGGCTTTGGGCCGAAATTGGTCTTGCCGCACCCGCGGGCACGTGTGCCGCCCCTGCGGGTTTCCGCCCCTGCGGCCCTATGATCCGCCCCTGCGGGTTACGGCGGCCGTAGCCGGTTTTGTTGACTCTTTGACCCGTGCTTTACCCTTCTTTACCTTCTTCGTTTTACCTTGTTGAGCAAGGGTTTCCTCATACTTTCCAATCCAGTTCACGTCCTTCTTGCTTCTCCCTTGTTCCCTCTTGATCTTGTTTGGTTTGGAAGAGTTTGGTTTGAGTTTGGATGTGTTGTGGCTTTTGGTGGTTGATGATGGTGAGTACTGCTGTGCTTGGAAGCTAGTAAGTGTTTGGTGATCAGTGCTTTAGCTAGCTACCGCCGTGGTGAGCATCTTCCTCCTTGCTTCTTCATTCTTTCTTTCTCTTTTCTTGTTCTTCTTCTTCCTTAGCTTAGGATTAGATGTTTGAATGTAGGAATGATGTTGATATGTGTGTGTTGATGTTTGTGTATGAATTTGGAAGAGAGTGGAAGTGTTTGATCTTGGGAAGAGCTTAAGAGAAATCACGAGACTGCTTTTTACACTGTCGCCGCCCCCGCGGCCAGAAGTCACCGCCCCCGCGGTTACTGTGTCACAACGCCAGCGGCGTGCCTGCGTTTGCCAGCGTCCCTTGTCACCGCCCCCGCGGCTACGTTCCGCCGCACCCGCGGTTGCTTGCCTCCGCCCCTGCGCCCCTTTGTTACGCAGGTGCGCTTTGTCCCAGGTCTACCTAAAGCTAGGTAGATCCTTTCCTTTCCTAGTTGAGCGTTAGTAGCATGCTAGGATTCGGATGTTGACGAGTATGATATGGAAATGCCGGTTAGGGCTCTGACGATTACGAGTTGGAATATGATCTCTTATGGATCCCTTAGGTCTAGGTGTCACCCTTTGTGTGATAGGAGTTTGATATCTGTGTATGCCTTGTATAGGCCGTGTTATCCTCCAGTTGGGAGTGGACTGAGTTGAGGTTGATCCAGTGAGACGACTACGAGGTTGAGGTAAGTCCGTGGGACTTACTTAGTTGCCATTCCTTTATAGGATGTTGTGCATGAGTGGTGTGTGTGTTATATGTTATAGCATGTGTTATGGTCACCGACCTATGATGTATTGATTGCCCATTGTAGGGTTGTGACAACTTTTCCATTCATCCCGTTGGGAGTTGGGGGTTCTCTGTGGTCAGGCCAGACCTGGTAAACGGTTCGGGCACTCTCCATTCCCTTAAGGTACACGGGGAGGTGTTCCAGGCACCATTCCAGCTGGTTATAGTACCCAGAGGCGAGGGTTATATTTCTCGTGTCACTTATGTTTATATGGATATTATATATGAGTTGATTGTTGGACTTTATAAAGATAATGAACCGGGTAAATGTGTGAAAGCATGTGGATATGTTAAGATTTCTGATGTGTGTTTGTGCTCTAGCATCTTTCTATATTTGTGTATGGTTAGCTAACGGTTTCATACCGTGTTGTAGACACTTTGCAGGATAGGAGAGCTGCAGAGTGATCCAGAGTGGGTGATCCGCTGAGGGCTCCGTACACTAGGGCGGTATCGGGGATATGGGTTATTTTGATGTACAGTTGGTTTGTTTGTACTCAGCGGTATATTGTATTACCTTTTGGATCTATATATATATATATATATATATATATATATATATATATATATATATATATATGTTTCATGTTTTGTTTTAATCTATTGGTGCCTTGTTGTAAGATCTGTGAAATTTGTTTTCAAGCTAGGGTCAGGATCCATTGTGAGATCCTAGCCCAGTAGCACTCCGAGTCCTACGGATTTGGGGTGTTACAAAGGTGGTATCAGAGCCCAGGTTGACAACAATGGCACTAGTAATCTGCAATAAAGGTTGAATAACAGAACCCAAAAAGGGGTCTGACTTTTCAAAAGGTTTTGGTTTTGAAATGAGTACAAATGTTTTGGGATACCGTGT
Source organism: Fagopyrum tataricum (assembly GCA_002319775.1). Classification (NCBI taxonomy): domain Eukaryota; kingdom Viridiplantae; phylum Streptophyta; class Magnoliopsida; order Caryophyllales; family Polygonaceae; genus Fagopyrum; species Fagopyrum tataricum. The sequence continues at coordinate 13,093,104 of CM008286.1, forward strand.
ACGGGAGCCATCACCCCTCTGAAGACCTCGACAGTATAGATATATATAGATATTCTGTTGTGATTGATATGTGATATATCTATACATATGGCATATATATAGGCTTCTAAGATAGGTTTATGTCCTCTGCAGATGGTTCAGACTAGAGCCTTACCTGCAGCTGGACGAGGTAGAGGTAGAGGTGGACCCCCTCTAGGTAGAGGACGGGGTAGGATTCCTGCTATTGAGCCACGTGCAACAGAGGAGGTCCATGAGGAGGTTGTTGAGAGTGCCGTTCCTGAGGCTGGGAACGGTGCAGCTGAGGGACAGGGGCCACAAAGAGCCCAATCTGGGAATTCTGATCGCGTCTCTATGGATAGAGCAGAGTTTCAGGCTTATATCAGACGTGTTGAGGAGGCCGCCAGGGCAGGTAGGCGTGCCCCGTAGCACTCCGAGTCCTACGGATTTGGGGTGTTACATTATGTTTGAAGTGTCGTTTTGGGATAATACTAACTACATGCATGATAGTCTTATGAAATTGTTTCCTATATGACAGGTTGGATGTTTTCTTTATTTTATCGTGCTTCTTGTTGCAAGGTCCTATTTGTGAAGCTGTTGTCAGGCTAACTGATGGGACCCACTGTGATGTCTTGAGTTATTAAAAACTCGGGTCGTTACATATTCGGAAAGCTCGCATGGCAATACAACCCCATCTCGATCCAGTCATGGTTAACCATGACTCTATCAATCTTACTCCAAATGGTACAATTCGTCCAAGTGAACTTGTTATCACTTGTGAAAGGTACATCGGAGAGGCCAAGCTCTTGGCAAGCATCTAACATGCCCTTACACTCAAACATGCGTACAAGTGCGCCATTAATACGTTCGTCTAGGTAGATGACATTATTGAAGTCACCCAAAACAATCCATGACATAAGACATATGTTAAACCAAGCGCATACGGTATACCACACTTCACGGCGTTCGGCGAAATCGCAAACCCCGAAGATAAAGCAGACAACATACTTGGCCCCAGTCACCTTGTAGGTGACTCAACCAATAACAAATTGCACACCAACCGTCCCAATCACCATCTCAATGCGGTTGTCATCCCACATGACCAATATACCACACCTATTATTAACATCAAAGTTAGTTGCATAACTCCAATCCGAGAATCGAGTTTGCATCACCGGAATGATGTCGGCAAGTCTAGCATCAAACTTGGTCTCGAGCACACCACAAATACAAGTATCATATTCTTTTATGAGATCTCTCACACCATTTTGTATCCGGGGTTGGTGAAACCCCTAAACATTTCATGATATAACACTCACTGGGAAACCGAATGCTTGTACTTCCTCCCTCTCACTCTATCAACCATCCCAACTTTCGTGAATGAAGCAAGTCTCACAGATCTACGTTCACCCCCAACCTCAACTCTAGGATGGGTCGCCTTGTCCATAGTGGTCTTTGGTGGCCGTCCAACTCTTCTTTTGGATCGAGATAAGACAATGGTGAAACCCTCATCTATACTCTCAACCTCATCAGGAGTCTAACTGAAACCTCTCCTATCATCCATATTGGGAATAAACTCACCCTCCTCAACACTCTTTAGAACCGCACCCGAAGCCCCAACAGAAAACTCAACAGTACTATCTACAACCGACTCATCCTCACTAGAAGTAAAGTCAAAATAATTGGCTTCATAAGATGAGTCATCAGACTCAATCTCATAAGTATTCCTCCTTGACTCCTGAAACAAAAACTCAATAATCTTGGTTAGAGCCTTCTTTTTGCTAGTCGACAATAGAAACTTAATGAGATGAAATGAGGACTTGATGGACCTCTTCCCTTCATTATGTTGGCGACGATATGGCGTCGGTACGTTGGGCCCTAGGACGCAAGTAGATTAGCATCCTAGGGTAAGTTTTGGGCCCTAGCGTTCGATTTGGGTCTTAGGACACACACGCACGCACGCACGCACACACGCACACACGCGCGCGTGCACACACACACACACACACACACACACACATATATATATATATATATATATATATATATATATATATATATATTAGCGTTCTAGGGTTCGTTTTGGGCCCTAGAACGGCTGGTAGATTAGCGTCCTAGGGTTTGTTTTGCGCCCTAGGACGCAGGTAGATCGATTAGCGTCATAGGGTTCATTTTGGGCCCCAGGACGCAGGTAGATTAGCGTCCTAGGGTTCATTTTGGGTCATAGGACGCAGGTAGATTAGCGTACTATGGTCCATTTTGGGCCCTAGGATGCATGTAGATTAGTGTCCTAGGGTTTGTTTTGGGCCCTAGGACGCATATAGATTAGCGTCCTAGGGTTTGTTTTGGGCCCTAGGATGCAGGTAGGTTAGCGTCCTAGGGTTCGTTTTGGGCCCTAGGACGTAGATAGGTTAGCGTCCTAAGGTTCGTCTTGGGCCCTAGGACGCAGGTAGGTTGGTGTCCTAGAATTCATTTTGGGCCCTAGGACGCATGTAGATTAACGTCCTAGGGTAAGTTTTGTGAGGACTTGATGGACCTTCCTCTCTTCTTTTCTTCGATGGTAGAAGTCGGTTGCAGAACACCGGTTGATCGGCAGGATAGCCATCGCCGCCATCACATTTGACGGTGATGACGGCGCGGCTAGGCTTTGTGTTTTAGGGTTTCTTTATGTGGAAGCGTGTTTAGGGAGCGTACGCTCTGATATTATGTAGAGATTTGTGAACTGAAAGCTTGCTTTATTCATTAATTGGACAAAGTATTTATAACAAGAATAAAGGACAAAATAAAAAATAAAATAAGATAAAGATAAACTAACAAATAAAGAATAAGTTCAAAGATAAAAGTAAACTAACAAACAAAAAAATAAACTCAAATATACGGTTACTTTGTTAAAAATGTAGATTAGATGAGTGTCTTTTATAACATAGAGTAATATGGATAAATTAATTTAAAAAAATGCGGTTGTATAATTTTATTTTATTTTAGAAAGAGATAAAAGGGACAATTTGTGAAAATAAGGTTCATTCGTCTTCACAATCTACTATAATTTAACGGGATATAACGTTAAGAATTTCAAGAAATTTCATCTACTTAATATTAGTTTTCATCTTTATCTTGTTTAATCGACAATTGTTGAACACTCTTACGATAAAGATTATTAATCCAAGTAACATAATGCTATATGAAGTAATTTACACTTGAAAAATAACCTATTTTATAAATTAAAAGTCTTTTATCTAAACTTTAAATAAAACTTAGAGAAGAATGGTACAACAATATAGTTTTTTAGTTTGGTTATATACTTATATATGTGAATAAACCGATATTTAGTACTAACCGGTTAATTGTTTATGAGTGTAAGGCTGTAATAAGCAAGTGATTTGGAGTAGGTCACCAATATTAACAATGCATACCTTAAATGTCAATAATTTACACGCTTAATTCATCTTACGATTACTCTTAAATGCAAATTATGTTGTTTTGGTATTTCATTATTACTTATACTGTGGTACCAAACCCATAAAACACTAGTGATAAGGGTTTAAAAGGGTTTTGTTGAGAGTTTAGGCTGAAATACTAGTGTTTTAGTGTTTTCGAACACTAACGAGTGTTTGGTGGTAACACTAGTGTAAAGTGTTTGTCACGTGCATTTTACGTGATGTTTGAGATTTTTAACAAAGAAAAAGAAGCAAATTTCATCGTCGTACCTCGCAAGATTTCAAGAAGAAAGGTGTACATATTCGAATAGATTCAAATCACTTCGCAAGATTTCAAGAAGAAAGGTGTACATATTCGAATAGATTCAAATCATTTGAGAAAGACTAGGGCAAATATGTAAAAATCTAGGGTTCGTACATAATGACCAAGAAAACTACGTTTCTCAGGATTTCAATTCAATCAAAGGGAGGAAAACTAAAATAAATGAAAATTGCAATCCAGAGGAATCAAATTGAACGATAAAAAATCATCAACGAGAATACCTCGGCTTTTCTGTCTTTGACTCTGCGCTTGAAGGTGTCTAATGGCGGCTGACACCGGTAGAGAGTTAAATCGTAATACATATGGCAGCGAGGAGGGAAGGAAAAAGGGGCCGTCCTATGCTGGCCAACTTCCCGGGACCACGCCGCCGAAACCCTTGTCGTCGAAAATGGTTGGTACCCTTTCTCTATCGATAATTAGGGATAATATATATATATATATATATATATATATATATATATATATATATATATGGTAATTTTGTAATTAAAGGAAAAGGACAAGGTTAGCAGTATCATTTCGTCTGTCAAACACTAGTGTTTGAAACGGAAACCCTTGACTCAGCGACGGTTTTTAAAATTGCCCATAAACACTAAACACTAGTGTTTAGTGTCACGCCAAACAACCGTTAAAATTTAAAACACTTCCAAACACTCACGGAAACGCCGCGCCAAACACAACCTTAGTGACCATACGGTTCATACTCCATGATAACGAGTAAGGACGTCGAATCGGTTGGGGTCAAACCAAAATATTTACAATCAGTTGTAGCCATGGTTGGCTGTAAGTTGTGCCCGTCGGGCGTCAGAGTAACGACATCGGTGCTCAATATTTGTGTTCTTAATGCCAACTCAAGTTTGATATGTAGGAAAGATTACAAAATTTAGAGTTAGAACAAATATTTTTTCATCTTGTGCCACATTTTGGTTGTGTTAACTATACGTGGGGGAGTTTTTTTTTTTGTCAAATTAAGTTTATCACTTACACTCATTTGCGTGTGTTTGGTATGAGTTTTAAGACTTATAGAGTTATAAATTTTCATATTTCAAAACTACAATTCTAAAACCTGATATCCTAAGATTTATAAAAAATATTCTCGAATCTCATTTCAATCTTGTCCTCTTCATTCATTCAAAACACAACAAAGACTCTGGAGAGAACTCCGTTGGAGGCCATGAAAGGAAGCAGTCTTGGCCATTTAATAGTTGTTTCACATCGAAACAAATCGGAAAAAAATAAATAAATAATAAAAATCCTTCTATTCCTTCACCTTCTCTTCATCCCTATTATAGAGGTGTGGTGTTGTTATAATAAGACAATAAATCTAGGTATACTGATACAATGGGCCAAGGGAAACATATTTTGGGCTCATGGATTAATGGGCCCGGGGCGACAGGGGGTGCGGGGGAGGAGCCCCCGCGAGGATTCTATTATTTATAGAATTCTATCTATTTATAAGGAATTCTATCTATTTGTAGGATTCTATTTATTTATAGGACCTCTATCTATTAATAGAGGATTCTATTTTTTTTATAGGACTATCTATTTATAGTTATAAATAGAGAGGTTTAGGGTTGTATTCATTATCCACCAAAGTATATTGAAAACCCTAGCTGCAAGGTTTGTGGAGGCAAAACCACAAAACGTCTTGTCTTCTCTTCTCTCTCTATTTCCTGAAGTAACTCGTTGAAAGATCACAACAATTGGTATCAAGAGCAAGGTTGTCGATGAGTTCCGTTGAAAAATTTGAGGTTCCGCGATTCAACGGAACCGGAAACTTCGGTCTTTGGGCAACGACGAGTTAAGGATCTGCTAAACGCAGCAGGGGATGTTGAAGCGTTGAAGGAGGCAAACCGGAGTCGTTGAAAGACGACGAATGGGAGGAGATGCAGGAGAAGGCAGCGTCGGTCATTCGGCTTTGTTTGGCAGACGAGGTAATATACCACGTTATTGATCTCAAATCTTGTCAAGAGATTTGGACTCAATTGGAGAAACGGTATATGTCAAAATCTTTGTCTAGCAAATTGTATCTCAAACAAAAATTGTATGGGTTGAAAATGGTGGAAGGTTCTGACTTGGTAAAACACGTGAATATTTTCAATCAAATTATTGGGGATTTGGCTCAGGTGGATGTAAAACTTGGAGATGAAGATAAAGCTATGATCTTGCTATGTTCTCTACCCTCTTCATATGAGAATCTGGTGATGACGTTGACGTGTGGGAAAGACGAGATAAGTCTTGATACGGTGACAACAGCGTTGCTTTCACAAGGCCGAACGACGACAACATACCAGTGAGAGTTCTCAAAGCGAAGGGTTGTATGTTTAGAAGCAACCAGGATAGAGGGAGGACGAAAGAGAAGCCAAGAAGGAAGCAACAAGCAATCCAGGTCTAAGTCCAAGGGTAAAAAGCCAGTAACTTGTTACTTCTGCAAGGAGGAGGTCACTTCAAACGTGATTGTCCTGCCAGGAAGAAGAAGTACGAAGATAAGAAGTCAGAGGAATCTTCAAGATCAGCAAACGTGGTGTAGAAAGATGACTCAGATGGTGCAGATTCTGATATGCTCTCTGTGACGTCAAGCAACTACTCAGATGTATGGATCATGGATACGGGATGTTCATTTCACATGACTCCGAATAGAGATTGGTTTGAGACGTACAAGTCTGAAACTTTTGGCTCCGTCTGATTAGGAGACAACAAGGCTTGTGATGTTGTTGGCATTGGGCAGATAAAGGTGAGGATGCATGATGGTGTGATTCGAACATTGATTGACGTGCATCACATTCCAACTCTAAAGAAAAATCTGATTTCCTTGGGGACTTTACATGTAAAAGGGTTCTGTTTTAAAATAGAAAAGGAAGGTGAGCAAGGGGGCAATGACAGTTATGAAGGGACAGATTACATCGGGTAATATCTACCGGTTGGTAGAGAGTACCGTTGTAGGTGGAGTTGCAGCCGTGGCTTCTGAGACAGATTACACAACTTTGTGGCATATGCGCCTGGGTCACATTGGCGAAAGGGGGATGATTGAGCTTCACAAGCGAGGTCTCCTGGATGGTGTGAAGAGTTGTAAGATCGACTTCTGCAAGTTTTGCGTGATGGGAAAACAATCCAAGGTGTCTTTTAAGACAGGTCAGCACAACACAGGTGGAATTCTTGATTATGTGCATTCTGATGTGTGGGGACCAACTCAGGTGTTGTCCCTAGGAGGATCTAGGTATTACATCACTTTCATTGATGATTATTCAAGGAAGGCCTGGGTGTATTTTCTAAAGTATAAATCTGAAGTCTTCAGCAAGTTCAAGCTATGGAAGGCGGAAGTGGAAAATCAGACAGAGAGGAAAGTGAAGTATTTGAGATCTGATAATGGGACAGAGTACACGGATTCTCAGTTTTAGAGTTGTTGTGGTGAGCATGGCATTCAGAGACATTATACAGTGCGGAAGACACCACAACAGAATGGTGTTTCTGAGAGGATGAATCGGTCCATTGCAGAAAAAGCGCGGTGTCTTAGATTGAATGCAGGGCTTCAAAAGCAATTCTGGGCAGAGGCAGTGAGCATGGCGGTCTATTTGATAAATAGATCACCCCGGACTTCTTTTGACGGGAAGGTTTCAGAGGAGGTATGGATTGGTTCTGATTTAGACTTATCAAATTTAAGATTTTTGGCAATCCAGCATATGTGTTGATTCCAGGTGATGAGCGAACAAAGCTGGATGCAAAGTCTAAGAAATGCATTTTTCTGGGTTATGAGAAAGGTGTGAAGGGTTTCAAGTTTTGGGATCCTGTTGCAAAGAAACGGATGATCAGTCGAGATGTTGTATTTGATGAGCAGGCAATGCTTCTACATGCCAAGGAAGTTGGGAAACCTGCAGTTACAAAGGCTGAATCCAGATCAACAGTGGAAGTGGAGCTTTCAGATTCTAGCACACCTACACTAGCAGGTGGTGAGCATGATGTAGATCAACAACAGGTTGAGAGTCTTGTTTCTGGCAGAAGCAGACGCATCACAAGGGCCCCTATAAGATATGGTTTTGAGGAGATGGTTAATTATGCTCTAGTCATTGGCACAGATGATCCATCCAATTTTTGAGAGGCTACTCATAGTCAAGAGAAAGAAGGATGGGTAGGTGCTATGGCTGAGGAGATGGAATCTCTCCATAAGAACAGGACGTGGGAGCTGGTTCCTCTTCCAGCAGGTAAGAGGGCAATAGGATGCAAATGGGTGTTCAAGAAGAAACAAGACATCTCAGAGAAAGAAGGCATAAGGTACAAGGCACAACTAGTAGCAAAGGGTTACTCACAGAAGAAGGGGATTGATTATGACGAAATTTTTTCTCCTGTGGTCCGACACACGTCTATCAGATTGGTGTTGGCATTGGTAGCTAGCTGGGATTTGCATATGGAGCAGATGGATGTGAAAACAGCTTTCCTTCATGGTGATTTGGAGGAGGAGATCTACATGGAGCAACCAGAGGGTTTTGTCCAGCCGGAAGAGGAGAAACTTGTATGCAAGTTGACAAAGTCATTGTATGGTCTGAAGCAGGCTCCTAGACAATGGTACAAGAATTTTGACTCTTACATGCTTCGGATAGGCTACCAGAGATGTGATTATGATTGTTGTGTTTATGTGAAATATTTGGATGATGGATCACCCTTATACTTGCTATTATATGTTGATGACATGTTGATTGCTGGAAAGAATATTGATGATGTTGTTGAGTTGAAAACCTTGTTGAGCAAGGAATTTGACATGAAGGATCTTGGTGATGCAAATAAGATCCTTGGTATGGAGATTCGCAAGGAGAGAAGTTCTGGGAGGTTATGGTTATCTCAGAAGACTTACATTGAGAAAGTGCTTGATAGATTCGATATGACCAACTCCAAATCTGTCAGCACTCCTCTAGCGAATCACTTCAAGCTGTCCTCAGCTCAGTGTCCGAAGTCTGATGGAGAAATCAAAGATATGTCCAAAGTTCCTTATGCAAGTGTAGTTGGTTGCTTGATGTATGCTATGGTGTGTACAAGACCTGATTTGGCCCAAGCTGTTAGCCAAGTGAGCACGTATATGTCTAATCCTGGGAGAGAACACTGGGCGACCGTCAAGTGGATACTCAGGTATTTGAGGGGTACTGCTGACCGTGGAATTATGTTTGGTGGCCAGGAAGGAGATCCTTCAGTTGTAGGGTATGTTGATTCAGACTATGCCGGTGATCTTGACAACCGGAGGTCCACTACAAGGTATGTCTTTACTCTTGCTGGGGGGCCTATATGTCGGAGATTAGTTTTGCAGTCTGTAGTAGCCTTGTCTACAACTGAGGCAGAGTACATGGCTTTAGCAGAGGCAGCTAAGGAGGCTCTGTGGATTAGAGGAATTGTGGAGGAACTGAGTGTTGAGCAAGGTGGAGTTGAGGTACATTGTGATAGTCAGAGTGCTATATATCTAGCTAAGAATCAGGTGTACCATGCTCGGCCTAAACATATTGATGTGAGATTTCACAAGATTAGAGAGCTAGTAGCTTCTGGTGAGATCATCCTGGAGAAGGTACACACTTCTCATAATGCAACTGATATGATGACCAAACCGGTTACCGCAGACAAATTCAAGCATTGCTTGGATTTGGTTCATGTCACTCGTTGTTAGATGAGTGAGAAAGCCCCCTATCAAGAGAAACAAGGAGGATCTGGCGACAAGATCTTGGAGTTGTATATGTGTTTCCAAATTTTTGTATTAGAGTATGTTGTCTAGGTGGAGATTGTTATAATAAGACAATAAATCTAGGTATACTGATACAATGGGTCAGGGGAAACATATTTTGGGCTCATGGATTAATGGGCCCGGGGTGACAGGGGGTGCGGGGAGGAGCCCCCGCGGAGGATTCTATCTATTTATAGAATCCTATCTATTTATAAGGAATTCTATCTATTTGTAGGATTCTATTATTTATAGGACTCTATCTATTAATAGAGGATTCTATCTTTTTATAGGACTATCTATTTATAGTTATAAATAGATAGGTTTAGGGTTGTATTCATTATCCACCAAAGTATATTGAAAACCCTAGCTGCAAGGTTTGTGCAGCAAAACCACAAAACGTCTTGTCTTCTCTTCTTCTCTCTATTTCTGAAGTAACTCGTTGAAAGATCACAACAGGTGTCAAGCGGGACCAACAAGTCGGGTTCGGGTCGGGTCCTAACAAGTTTAGGTCGTGTTAAAAAAAAGAAGGTATTAATCGGTTTGTTTCGGGTCGGTTTGGGTCGGGTATCGTTTGTTCGGGTTGAAACGGATTATCGGGTAGTCTCGCTTCTCGAGTCATAATGGAACAGGTCGGCCATAAGTCATAACATGCTCGGGTTGAAATGGGTCTTGTCAAATCAATCTCTCCTTTATATCGTTTTGTTTCGGGTCGGGCCGGTTTGGGTCGGGTATTAATTGTTCTGGTTAATACGGGTTATCGGATAGCCTCGTTTCATGAGTTATAAGTTCATAACAGGTCGGTTTATTCGGTTCTCGGGTCATTCGGGTTGGGTTATTTCAGTTTATAATGGCTTTGGCAGATGTGCCAATCGGGACGGATCAATCGGGTTGGAGTCGGGTCAATTTATGTTTGGGTTGGGTCGAAACCGGATCGGGTTGTCTAACCTCTTGATTCGGGTCAATTTATGTTCGGGTTGGGTCGAAACCGGATCGGGTTGCCTAACATCTTGATTCGGGTTAATTTTTGTTCGGGTTTGTGTAATTTACTCTAAAATTTATACGAAGATATTAATTTGATAAAAAATAAAATAAAAGTTTTGTTGTTTTAGACTTTTGGTGGTGTGTACTTTATTTGAAAAAATATAATAGTAGATCCAAGACATGCGTAATAAATAATAATAACAATAATACAATAATGATTCATTTGATCAAAACTAAATATGACCGATCTATTTGATCCATATATGTTTTTCCTATTTTGTTTGTTATAAAATATAAAATTATAATTTATCATCTTTTGTCAAATCGGATAATAATATGTTATACTCTGTTGATACATTTGATCCTTATTTTAAAATATGGTATCTAAAAACGACTTTAGCCAGATCGGATAATTATCCACATATATGTTTGATCGGAATGGTTTTTGCCCGATCTGTTTGATTGAAAATGAATTTAACCGGATCTGGATATCCGACTGACCCGTTTGATCAAAATATCTATTCTCACCGATCAATTTGATCCATATATACTTTTTTTATTTTGTTTGTTATAAAATGTAAAATAAAATCTATCATCTTTTGCAGAATCGGATAATAATCCGTGGAATTCGGTCGATCCGTTTGATCCACATTCTAAAATATGGTATCTCAAAACGAATTTAATCGGGTTGGATAATCATCCAGCAAATATTTGGGCGATATGTTTGATGGAAAATGACTTTAGCCGGATCTAGATATCCGACTAATTCGTTTTATCTAAATATCTAAAAACGATTTAAGTCGAATCGGATAATTATCCACATATATGTGTTTATCAGAATGGATTTAGCCTAATCAGTTTGATTGAAAATGAAATTAACTGGATATGGATATCCGACTGATCCGTTTGATCAAAATATCTAATTTGACCGACTGATCGATCCATTTATGTTTTTCATATTTTGTTTGTTATAAAATGTAAAATAAAACTTATCATCTTTTTCCGATCGGATAATATTCCGTGGATATTTGATTGATCCATTTGATCCAAATTCCAAAATATGGAATTTTAAAACGATTTTAATCAGATCGTATAATTATGCGCGATATAAGGGTGATATGTTTGATCGAATGATTTTAGTCCGATCCGTATGATTGAAAATGACTTTGGATCTGGATATCCGACTAACTCATTATAGATTGATATTATGAACTATGTCATTATAAACTTATAGTAAAAACGGCTATAGTATAAACTTATATTATGTACTTATGGATTATATTATTACAAAGTTTTTATTTAAATTCGATTTTCTTACGTTCATTTTATACGCGACAATATAGTAATTTAAAAAGAATATAAGTTAAAAAATATTTAAATAAAAACTTTATAAACATAATGTAGTATGACATTTAATTTACGTAAAATTTTTAAAGTGCAATTAACTTTATCATTGGGTATAAACTTAATGTGTAATATGATATTTTTAATGTAGTTCTCAACTTAGGTTTTATGAAAATCTTAAACAAAGAGCATCGTGAAATTTTAAAATTACGTGAATTATTAATTTGACAATTATAAGTTTAAATTAAAAATTATTTCATCTAAAATTTTAATATTTAATCGCAAAGCCTCTACTGTAATTCGTTTATATTTTGTATCAATAAAATAAATAAAAAGTAAATAATACATAATATTGTATGCAAAGAACATGTAATTTGTTATATTGACGTAGATCTAAAATTTTGTTGTGTTATAAAACTATCAAGGATGAAAACTGAAAAGTATAAAATATTTATTAAAAAAAAATGGTTAAAAACTAATCTTCTCTTGTATCTCAAAAGTGAATGGTCTAATATCAATCAAGATCTCCTATATAAATAGTTTAATATCGATGTTGGTTAAAGCTTAATAAAGAAATAAAAAAGTAATAGTAATAGTGCTTTAAGAGAAAAATAATAAATAACAACACTTTTACCAATCACGCAATAGAAATACAAGGCTGGAGATCTTAACCAGTCTAGTATGATCAATCTATCAACCTATATTTCTTTTTTATAAAAATATCAACTCTATATTTCTACGTTGTTGAATGGTTCAAATACAATACCTTCAAAAATTGATCGGCCCATAATTAGGGTTCAAGGTCAAAATTAAAATAGAAACTAAAAATCTCGAAATGCATAACGGATCATCTATACTCCATGATACCTAAAAACCAATTGGCATGTGAATCTTGAGGAGTCTGAACTTATTCTGCTAGTCATGATATGGTGATATATGTGGTTGACTAGGAACCAAAAAAATTTTAACAATAAAAAACCCAAAAATATTGAACAAAAAAGTCAAATCTCAAATTGAGGCGTGGAATGAGGCATATAACAAACCCAAAAAAGGTGATCAAAACAATAAGCACAATAGTAGGAAAACTAGAAAGATCAATTGGGTTAGACTTCAGATAGATTTTGTTAAACTTAATTTTGATGGTTCGACAAAAGCTTTTGGTGAATCTGCTTTTGGCTTTATTCTCCGTGATCATATTGTTGTCAAACTTTCCTCTGACTTTGGGCGATGTGGTAACATATCGGCCATGCATGCTGGAAATCTCCATGGGATCTTGACCTTCAACGTCAGCCCTGCATGCTGGAAACCTCCCTGGGATCTTGACCTTACGTTGCCTGATATTTCATCTATTCTACCTGGTTTCTGTCAGGTAAAGATCAGGCACATTTTTAGGGAGATCAATCGGGTGGTGGATCGTCTGACGGAGTTAGGACATGTTGACCAGTTGGGAGCTAGTTCGTCTACCGATGAGGTTGACGAACTCATCCGGAAAGATGCTATAGGATGGAGAATCTCTAGAAGATTATCCTTCCTAATTGCTTATATGATGTTTAAAAAAAATAAAAACAATTGGGATGTGTTTTGTTCATCGGAATGAAGACGGAAAAAAATCGAAAAACAGCCCATTTTTCATCGAATTTTTTTTTTATCTTCACCCGCAAAAAAAATATATGAATATCCTTCTGCCAAACGCACCTTAAATATTGTCCCAGCTTAGAAATCGTATCAGCATAACCAGCACACGACATATCGCTCTCCAGCAAATATGACCAAAATAAGCCGAACAAACATCACAAACACGCAAAGAAAGCTTCAAATTAGTAGAGCAGTTGATGAGCAAAATCAAAAGCACTTGTTCGCTTTATCTTTTTTAGCTATGGACATTCTTTTTCGAATTTTTACTAAAGCAATTGACTAATTTTAATTAAAATTCTTCTCAAAAAAAGTTGGGTCATCATCGTCGATCTGCTACTATTTTTCATAATTATTTACCCTAATTTTGATATCTTATTGATGATATTCACATAAGAGGAGCTTTCACCAGCTGATCATCATTCCCAGTGGAAGAAGGATTCTTCAATCCTGTACCGAACCAAATCTTGTCCCAGATTCCGATCAGCCTCTTCTTGATTGCGCTTCGAGCTTTCTGCTTCTTCATCACTTTCTCCTCTTTCTTCTTCGCATCAGCTTTTGCCTTGGCTTCTCTTTCGCTAGCTAACTGATTGACAAATTGATCAATCGGACCACCATTCTTACCAAATGCATCGACTAGATCTCCATATACCTTATCCAGCATCCCTTTGAATCGGTTCGAGAGCTCAACCTTTGATCCACCTCCGGCGCCGGGGACTTGGCTGCCGACTCTAGTCAGTCCGGAACGGTACGCGACGCAGGCAGTCAGTAGTGCTCCACCGCGATCCCGGAAATGTGAAGTAACCAAGGCCTCGAAATTCGTCGGTGGCCTCCGGAGAAGACACAGAGCCGACTTGCAGGAGAGAATGAACACGTCTTGGCTGTACTCCATAGATTTCTTCTCCCAGAATTTCTTCCCCCTTGAGCCTCTAAGCCCTGGCTCGTTAAAATACGGCTTCTCATTGAGAACCAGTGCCTGAATTGACAGTAATACCTGAAAACAGAGAAAATATCAATACACGATACATTGTGTTTAAATAAAATCGATTGACTTAAGGCATCGATACCTGTAGAATTGTAGAGCGATTGCGGTCCCATTTCTCGGACTTGTTACCAGACCAGGTGTTCAAAAGGCTCAAACAAACCCGACCGTTTTCGTAGAGATTCGGGTTGATCCGGAACCCGAAAGATCGGTAACAAACCAGAGGAGGATGAGAAGGATAATCAGAAGGCAGACAGATGTCAAAGAAGAAAAGTCCGTCATGGTACGGAGTACCCGGAGCTCCGATAATAGCAGCACGGAGAAGCGTGATCCGAGTCTCGTAGACTCGCACAAAGATGGAATCAGGCAAATTGCTGTCGAGAACTCGCCATTCCTGCATAATCTTCTTGTTCACCCCGTTCGATACTGTGGAGGCGGCGGGCTTCATGGTCTTGAAGTAGGCATGATCGGATGGCTCGTCGGAGATGACGTCGAATCGAGGGAAATCGGAGGCAGGGAGAGTGTTTCCGGTTGTTTTTGTGGTGGAGGAGATGATTTCGCCGTCTGGGGGTGCCATTGAAGGATTTCTTTAGGGTTTGCAAGGAAGGGAAAGGGATTTGGGAAGAAGAAGAAGAGAGTGATGATAGTAGAAAAAGTCAAGAGAAGAGGTGAGGGGTTGCGATACTGTTTGTTGAGAGAGCAACGGGTTGTAGAGGGTAATCAGGGTATGGGTCATCTGCAAATACAAGACTGACGCGTGTATTTCAATTTTACTTAAATTTCGTAACTTTTATGCCTATAATTAAGGGCAGACGGTTTCATTAATAATCTGATTAATTAAATTCTTACCATTAAAATTTTAAATAACATAATTTTGTCGAGTAGTTTGGATCTTAGTGTGCATATATAACGGCGGTGCTACTCTTTTGCTGCTTGATCTATTATGATTTACTCGGTTGTATATTTAGTCGGCTTCTTGATTATTCGTTTTAATGTTGTCTAGTTTTTTAGACAGTTGTCTTTTGTAGATTTTTTTCGGTTTTTCGACTGACTTATGACTATTGTGGTCACGGTTATCAAATCGCTTTCATTTATCATTAAAATAAATATAACACATATTTATCATTTTTTTCAATGTGGATCCCTTGATCCAGATACTTAAATTTGATTAAATATAATGTTTAAAAGTCTATTAACAAATTTACAAATAATATTATGATATTATTATCAATATTATTATAACATCATATTACATAAGTTAGAACAATAACAAATTCGATTCTCCTAAACGCTATATCTAAACACCTATATGATACAATATTAACAAATTGCATAACAACTATTAACAAGCCACAAACGTTTATACATCAACTAGTGTAATACCTGCACATTGTGTAGGTTTGCTCATGAAATAATTTATGATATTATGATTTTTATTACTATATTATACATACATATAGCGTTTTTTTTTAGCAATATGTCACCCCAATGCATAAAAATGATTTTATTAGTGATGAATTTTCTAATAAATATGTTAGATACATTTTATTAAGTTCTTTTACCTTCAATTTTATGATCTCACGGAGACGAAGTAATTATGAATAGAGAGTAGTCATATTTGGGATGAAGACATACAACATTACGTATTTGAGATGAACCAGACCCAAAACATATTCGATTCCCTTTCGTTTTTTTTTTCTTTTGTCAATTTATATACTTTGAAGCCTATGTTCCTTCCTATCCTCACTTGTTTTAATGTGGGTATTATTACCCTAAGTAGCCAAACAAAACCTTACCCAACCCTAATCCTTATCCCTTTCATACCTTCTTAGCCATGTTGAAGCCTTGCCCACCTCCTTGCTCTTACACACCTGCTTGTTTTTATTTCTCAAACCAACCGTTATTTCTCTTCCAGTCGGGCATAGAGAAGTAGGTACCTCCAAGATATGAGCAAGCTTTCTTGTGTCCAAACACACCAACACCTATAAGGTACTCTAATTTCTTCCATTTCTTTATGAACCCCGTGCTTAGGAATGTTCTTTCACCTCCTTCATTGTTACATAGGATCATCTCAACTCATACCACCAATAACTTTGATATTTCCAGTTTTGCTTAACTCGTGAACAATCACCTTTGGAACTGATTTCGGGTATGTTTGATTCATCTTTTGCGGTTGAAATTTGGATATGCGATAGTTGGTATATTGTAGTTTAACATGTTTGAATTTGAAGAAGATACAACAGTTGGATTAAGAAGTTATGATTGTGCAAAGTTGGGCCAAAAATCTGTTTTTGGAAAATTAGTGAAATTTGGCTCAGTATAGATCGATTTGCCCTTGGTGGAGGCAACTTTGTGATTTTGTCTAGAATTTGTGATAGAGATTTGTGAGTTTTGTTTCTTATACTTAGAGTATTTATGGCAGTATGCCTAGAATTTTCTTAGAATTTTTAGGAGCCATTTAAGGGTAGATACGTAAAGCTAAAGTAGAGCAGTTGACTAGTGTGCTCATAAAGGTTATAAGGATTTCTTAGTAAGTTTGAAGGTTCGGAAAACTTTCAAACTCGTTATGGATCGTTTACCGTATATAACATGTTGATAGACCACATTTGGAGGTTTAGAGCCTTTTCGGACCCTGATATATTTTTAAGAAAAGTTAGGGGTAAAACCATCATTTCCTTAAAGTTAGGGTTAATCTTGTAATTTTCTTTCCAAAATTTGTCCTTGCTAGCATAGAAGATTTTTAAAGCTTTCTAGAGTATGGAAATGTGTTTTTGAGACGTACTTCTGTTTTGATAAGGTTTTTGAGATCATATAAGTACGGACTGAGACTTAGCAATATATAGTCGAGTGTTGGATCGGTTCAGGTAAGTCTAATGAATTTACTTAGCTAGCTTTCATCGTATTGGTGTGTATTACTATGGTGGTGTGTGCTTGGTGATTTATAATTATAACTTGAATAGGATGTCGCTACTTTTTATGAGAACCAAGTGTTTGTATAACGGGTCGTGATATCACTGACCAGCTCTATAAAGAGACTGGGAGGTTCTCCGCGACTAGTCCACTCAAGTATACGGCCAGATGCATTAGTACCACTCCTTCTGGTATAAGGGGACGGAGGCGATGGTCGGGAGACCCTCGTGCCTCATAGTAAGTTGAATATAGAGTGAATCACCTAATAAAAAGATAATGACAAGGTTTTGTGTGTAAGCGTGTTATTGTGTTTATTTTTCCGCATTGATGTGTGTTTTTGCTATTGTAGTACTTTCTGATACTTAGGATTTCTAGCTAACGATTTTACCGTTATTTTGTGAGATTCCTTGTAGGGTGAGAAAGTTATAGGGTGTTCTGGAGGAGATGGTTAGCCGGGTCAATGTATTCATATAGATGGGATGACCTTTCAGTTTTGCATTCATATAAGATGGTTCAGTGTCTTAGGATGTTAGTAGTTTTCGTTCAAGGCGGTCTCATGTCATCCATTCACGACATTAATATATTATAATACGTTTTCATTTGTTTTATTTACATTTGTGCCTTGTTGTAAGATCCAGTGAATAGATGTCAAGTTAGGATCGGGACCCATTGTGAGGTTATAGCTTGTGACACCTTAGATTTCTAAATATTGGGGTGTTATATCTTATTAGAAGTAAATTGCAGGATGGCAAGGTAAACTTTTATCTCATGCGGGTAAAGAAATTCTTGTAAAACTTGTTATTCAAAGTGTATGTCTATATTATGAGCATTTATAAACTGTCTTGTAAATTGTAATGCTCTTCATGATATGATATACATGGTATGATTGCTAAGTTTTGGTGGGGCTCTACTGAAAAAACAGTGTGTTCATTAGTGTAAATGGGAGTTCTTATGTCTACTCAAAAGTATGTGTAATATGAAATTCAAAAATATCAATATCTTCAATCACGCCTTACTTGCAAAGTAAGGTGGGAGGCTCATGCAATATCTTAATTCTCTTCTGATCAAGATCTACAAAGCTAAATACTATAGGAATACAAGTTTCGTTAAATTATCTCTAGGATGGTCTCCCAACTTCTCCTGGCGAAACATTTGGAATGCTAAAGAGCTTCTTTTATAAGGTGTTGGCTGGAGATTAGATAATGTTACTTCGATCAATCTTTGGGTTGATACATGGATTCCTAATGAGTCAATGAAGTATTCTACACCTATTATTTCAATTAACTATGATAATGATATATCTCTAAATGTTTCTCATATTATCACTAATGAGGGTCTTTGGAACTTTCTCTTATCATTGGCGTATCATCAAATTGCCCCCGAGTACCCGGCGTCTTGCAAACAGTTGCTTATAGTGGGCAGATAAATTTGGATATTTCTTGTGAGAAGTGCTTATGAGCTTAGAGGGTGTAATCTGATCTCAAATTAGACAACTATTTTATCTATAACTAAAGAATCTGTTGGGAGTAAAATATGGAGATTGTCTCCTCCAACAAAAGTGCTACTTTTCCTGTGGCGTTTATGTCCAAATTGCATGTGTGTGAAAGACACCCTACTCAACAAGTGTATAGTCTCTTCGCCTATATGTGCACGGTGCCAATGATAAGAGAAAAAGGAATGCGTTATGTTATTTAAACAGGTATAAAATATGCAGATGATTTTGGTAATGCAACTGGAAGGTTATTGATGTGTGGTCAATACGATGACGTTTCATGATGTTAATTTATTGTTAAAAGATAATTTTATCTATTCACCATAAATAATACATAATGAGAATATGATTCTTACCAAACTCTATTATAAAAATATTGAGCATTATAGCTAAGTAGCTATCTATATACTACCTAATAAAATACATAAATATGATACTATCTATCTATATGTCGCCTATGGATTGCTAGGTGATACTCTAAAATTTCGGTATTTAAGTCAAATAACCATATATTACTAAACTGTCACTCTTTTAAAATTATTTATTTTAAAACATGTTACTGTCATCGATTTTTAAGTTTTTTAATTTTAAAACCAACGGCCTATTAATATTAATTTTGATATTGTTGATTTTTAAATTTTTAATTTTAAAACCAACGGATATGTGGTGATATTTAAATGTCATATCTACACTTTAAAATTTTTTTATTTGTATTTCTAAATAATGAAGGTATGATCATGGTGATGACATGTTACACATTGTCGATGGTTGGAGTTGAGTATCATGAAATTGGAAATGAAAATTGTGATGGCATTTGCATGCTTTTAATGGATACAAGGTAAAATATGAATTATTTTTATTTTTAAAATTCGTTTGTACTTTGTTTTATTCATTTAAACTTAATGTGTTTTTCATTAAGTAGTTAAAGGAGGTTATCGTTGGAACTGATTCTTTGAAAAAAGTTCTCAGTGAAAGTAAATTGTCGTTTTCCGTCTTCATGGCGATTCGATAATTGATGAGCTTATCACTCTTGGGTCTATGTTTGATTGTTTCATGTTGAATTTTATTCCTAGGGCTGCTAATGGTGTGCCTAATGCAATGGCAAAGGTTACACCTTTAGTTGGTATGGAATTTTTTACTAAGGGGCTTTTATCCCCTTCTGTAATGAACCTTGCTACCGTTCAATTTGTTTAATATACATTTCCTTTCAAAAATAAATAAATAAATATATATATATATATATATTATATATATATATATATATAGAGGTTTCAAGCATTTCAACTTTGCTAATATTACAAACTCGGGTGTCATCGTATAAAATTAAAATCCTATTCATTTCTGAGATCTCAAGACACCATGGTTTTACTCGAATTTCAACATTTGGGTTACAATTTCTCTAATTTTAAATATATTTTAAACAAGGTATCCAATAATAGATACTTAGTATGTAATTTCTACCATATTATCCCGTGCATTTTAGCCACTCAATTAATTTTATGTATTATTTTATTGACTAAAGTGTTAATTTATTGCAAAATGTTGTTGGTATGATTCATCATAATCCAAAATTCATAATAAAGTTATTCTTTCATCGGACAAAAAATTAATATTGACTAGATCAATTTTTTATGTGCAGTACATTTCTAGAGTTGTTAGGATAGATAGTTTGAAGACCATGATATGTGACTTTATAAATAAGTCGCAAGATACTATAACCAATGTAAGTATATAATGAAATGTTTTATAATATAAGGTACGTGTTTAGTTTTTTTTTTCATACTAGATTTAATTTTTATTAATTTAGTTTGTTTTTTTTTTGCAGATGACGTGCCTTGAGTTTAATAGCGAATCAAAAAAAATTTAATAAATTTTTTTTAGTCTCTTGAGCTATTATGTTACTTGATTAATATTCGGATTTTTTTTCTTCTTATAGGATTAAAAATACCCGTGCATGGTACGAGTCTTAAACTAGTATCAGTAAATTCATCGTACATATAAACATATCACTCAATTTGAATTTTTAAGTAAGGATTATATATTTTAAAGTAAGGACTTAATTATCAAAAGCTTATAAATTAAAACGACAGCTTGATCATGTTTTTCTAAATACAACATAAAAATACCATTTATATTTGAAATTATTAGTTAGGATAAGGTATTGTCTTTCAAGTAAAGTATGATTCAAAAAACTAAGTTATGAACAATTTAATATGAAATTCCATAATTGTGACGACTTTTGATCTATTTATAACTCCGGTTTATTTAGTTTATAAAAGCTTATAATAAATATTGTAAAAAAGAATAAGAAGAAAAAGAAGTTCAGTGGTGACGAGGATATATTTAAACTCAAAATTACGAGAGATTATGCTATCTTACAAAAGTTTTTTTCTTTTTTTTTTTTTCATTTGATGAGGCTTATATTAACTTATTAAATCAGATATTGAAAATATAATTCTATAAGTAGATCAAAAAAATAAAGTTTTTAAAAATTATTAAAATATCTATTTATAATACCAATAAATTTTGACTCCAGTAGCCTACCAAAGATTGTGCAAACTGTAATGTCGTGGATCGGACTTTTAGCTTTCCTCCAAGCTAACAATCATGCACTGACCCGGACCAAATGGTCTGATCCACCACGGTCCAGACCGCAATGTCCCTAATCATACACTTTGTTTCAAACCCGGACCATATCTAGTTTTCTTCAAAAAATAGTATAATAAATGACAAAAACGGTCGGGAGTCAAACCGAAATAGATGTATATGGTCGGCTACTAGTGTATATAGTCGGCTACTAGTTTGCAGTAAAGGGACTCTCTAGGGCCACTCCTTTTTTCTCTTGTCTTACACCCACTTCCGCATAGGATTAGGGACAATTGCAAGCCTCTTCTCTACGCTTGGTATCTTGATAATGGTACGATTATTGGTCGGTTTGTGGAGGTGGCTAGAGCTCTTGATATCATTCGACGGTTTGGTCCGGGTTTAGGGCTCGAGTTGAATGTTCGTGAAACTGAACTCTTTTGGCTTTCGTGTGATGGGTCAAAACTTAGAGATGAACTATTCCCACAAGACATTGCAAGGCCGGCGATGAGCGTTACGTTTTTGGGTAGGACAATGAGTAGAGATGTCGGGTTTGTTAAAGAGCTTTCATGAAGAGAGCGGTTAAGGTTGTTGAGTTGATGCATCTTCTTCCGTAGTTGAGGAACCGCAAAGTGAGCTTCTCCTGCTTCGTTTTTGTATGGGTGTTTCTAAGATGTCTTATGGCTCGAGGACTTGTCATCCGGAGCATTGAGAGACTACAACAGCTTATTTTGATGATGAGCTTCGTGGATCGGTCGAGAACATTATGGTGTGTGGGGCCCTTTATTGGGGGATCTTCAGTGGTGACTTACTTCTTTGCCCCTTCAGTTTGGGGGTCTTGGGTTATACGCTGCTACGGAGGCTTCTTCATTTGCTTTTGTGGCCTCTAGGACCCAATCTTGGACCCTTTAAGACCACATTTTGCGGGACAGTGGAGTTATGGATATGGGTTCTGAATTATGGAGCTTTGGGAAATCTTTAGGCTTCTATTCCAGAATTCGATCTTTCTGTTTTTATTGTCAAGAACACCGTACCCCCTAAAGGCCAACATGCTTTGGTAATTGCTCTTTTCGGTAAGATTGTACACGAGATGTAAGTTGCTTTTGATTTGAACCATAGACAGAAAAACACTTTTTAAGTGTCTAAAATTTGTAGTGTTGCCCGCATGCGCTGATGTTTCAACGCAGTCATTTTGTATTGAAGTTGATTCTTTTCAATATTGTTGGCTTGCAATGAGTTGTGTAATCAGTAAATCGGATGTCGTGTAAACAATAAAAACCTTTTCATAATTACTATTCGGGCGGACAAAAATCACTAACCGCACTACGGAAACGCAATTTGTATCCGCCCCAAGCTAGGGCGAATCAGATTGCGTTTTCGTCCCAGATTGCGTCTATTTGAGAAAAATGGATACCATGTATAGATTTGTATATTTGTGAACTATTTAATAAAATTTAAATTATTTTAAATAAATTGAATCCAAAATAAATTTAAATTTAAAACAAATAAAAGTCATTTAATGTGGATTTTAGTGAAGATTTTAAATTGAAATTGATATGTAAAATTCTTTACAACATTAAGTAGATAATTAGGTAAATTTAAATAGTTATAATGATTAAAAAATAAAATAAAAAATAAAAAGCTTATATTACCTTAATAAACATATTTTAGTCATAAGTTATTTTTCCTTAATTTTACACTTGTTTTAGAGTAGAGATCCGAAATTGTCGAACTTACACTTACTTTATTTATATTTAATTAGGATGCTTTGGAATATTCACGTGCAATTGCTACCGATTTTTCGTCCAAGTTTGAGCTCCGTGGATATTTTCCAGATAGAGAAAACTTATTAGGTTTGGCTCGGTATATGGCCAACTCAATGAATTTTGTGTTGGTCATAAAAAAATCATGGTTGGATAGAAGGGGGTTTCGTATCTTACAATTGGCATGTGATATACACGGAGATGTTAGAAAGTTGAAAGATGTTGATCCCGATCATGTTCCAAGTTCTAGTCGGAAGAAGAATTCGAAGAAGTGTACGTGCAAGTTTGAACTTGAGGGGGAAAAACTTGAAGAAGAGAAATGGTCATTGAGGGTTGTATGTGGAGTCCACAACCACGTAATTCCGTCGGTTCTAAGAGGTCATGCATATCCAGGACGATTGACCCCACACAGGCAAAAAAGGTAGAGCGTGAATTGAGTGCCGGGTTAAAACCGTGCGGTTTTATTATCCGTACAACTTGAAGAAGAGAAATAGTCATTATCGTGTTGTTGCTCCCGTGGGACATGTATCTCCTCATGCTCACCACCTACAATGTCGTCTAGGTGTGACTCGTCATCAGCGGAGCCCTCCGTAGTATAACCCGGACGTAGTGATGATGGTGCCCCAACACCCCCTAATAGGCTCCTCCTCTACAACTCCATCAACGGGCACCTCGACTGATGTGGAGGCAAGTCTATCCCGTTGAGCTTTAGCAGCTCGACGGACAGATGCAGTGACAACTCTACTATCGCGCTTCTTCTTGTCTCTAATGTTTTGCATGGTCATCTGAATTTTTTTTTAAGATAAAATTTTCCATTTTTAAATTTACATATTATATAATTTTAGATATATTTTGTAAAAAATTATCTTGTCGGAATACACAATTACAACGTAATGTTCATATAAGATCCAATTTCAATTCTTCCTAAACTAACTCAATCGTCATAAACTAATGTTCATAAAAGATCCAATTCCAACTATTCCTAAACTAACCAAATTTTCCTAAACTAATGATTTTCGAGCCTAAATTTAAAAAATAAACAACAAAAATTAGATAAAAACGTATAAAACCGTTCTTTGAGTGTTCTTCCAGTCTTACGGGAGAATCCGAACCCGCCATGTGTATACGATTATACGGAATAAGAAGAAGAAGAAAAAAAGACGAAAAAGTTGTTCGCCGGAGATGGGCGGCGGAGGCACCGGCGGCGGCAGGGGCATCGGCAGCGGCGGCACCGGCAGTGGCAATCTGCATCCGCCCCAAGCTGGGGCGGAAGCGGATTCAGAATCCGCCCCAACTTAAGGCGGATTCTGAATCTACATCCGCCCCAACTTGAGGCGGATTCTGAATCTGCATCCTCCCCAGCTTGGGACGGATGCAGATTACGTTCCGTCGTCGCCCGTAAGTAAAATATTTGGATGCGAATAACATCACTCAAACCTTTTTTCTTAAACGTTTGACGCTAAATTATATATATTTACTTTTAAAATGTTTTTTTTTACGAATTTACTCTTAAATGTTAATTTTACAAATTAGTTTATTGGTCAAGTCGTTTCTTTTAGATTTTTTTAACGTACCGTACAAAGGAGATAAAAAAAAATTTCATTTTCATTAGCATAATCATTTTAGATTTTTTTTTCTTAACACGGATCTAAGGGTGGTTTTGATTTCGCTCCACCCCACCCAAAATTTTGAGGGCCATACATGTTTAAAATGGAGTAATTATAATGAAGTTTATTTGGCAAAATGGTTTTGTAATGTGTTCAAATAGGAGAGATCAAATCACGTATGTTAATTTCAACACTTTTTATTTTTATTTTTTTGTCCCTTAAGATAAATTTGCCTACAAAATCTTAATCCTTATTTTTTTTTTTTTTTTGAAAAAGGGAGGGTTAACCCATCAAATAAATAAAAAAAGAGTTACACAGATAAGTCCACATGATCCATAATACAACTAGGGGGAACAAAATAATCAATAACTTGCTCACTAAGACCACTGGCACTAGAGGCCAAACACCTTGCTGTTCTATTCACATGTGGTTGGCATATATGTACTTGACATTCCCATGCCGGCATCGAGCTCAGCTCTCGACAACGCTTGATTAGGTCCAAATGTTTATGGATTACCATCTCTTTCCCCGTAAGAGCATTAAAAACTCCAGTTATGTCCGTTATAATGCTAATCTTCGGCAATCCAAAGAGGCGTCCCGTATCAAGACCATGAAGAACAGCATGTAAAGCCGAATGGAGGACAGACATCGATCCCTTATTTACCACATAACCATAAAGGTAGCTCCCATCATCAAGGTAGAAAATTCCACTTCCTCGTCCCTGACCTGAACTCTCATTGTATACAACAACAATGGACAGGGTAGCGCAACCTGTAGGGAAAGAAAGCCTAGAGACATGCCTAGAAGACCTGTCTACCGAGGCGTGGGGAACCTTGCTCTGGACGGTCTTCCAATAAATCTGCGTGATATCATCCACCGTTTTTCGAACGCCAGCAATCGTATCCTCTCTATTAAAGCTAAGCTGGTTCCTTGATTTCCAGATATACTAGTAGGCAAAGGTAAACCAACAACTCCATTTGGGGTTGTTGCACAGATTGAAAAAGATCCAATCTTTCAGATTAGTAGACGCAAAGAAAGTAACCCTGTCAACATGACGCACTCTTCTACTCCAAATCTGTGAAACAAGCCCACAATCCCGAATCATGTGCATAATTGTTTCGACACAACCACAACGCGGGCAAGATGAGAACGCAGACATGTGACGATGATGCCTTAGTGCGTTAGTCAAGATGCACTCATGGCTCAGTAAATACAGGAACTGCCGTGCTCTTTGTTGTGCAGGCGCTTTCCAGATATGTGTCCAAAGAGGGTTAGGCACCTCATTATCGCAGTCGACAAGTTGAAGGTAGAACTTACGTGTATTAAAAATACCCGAGTTCGAACCTTCCCAATAAAAACTATCCCGACCAAGGCTGTTTGGCTTAACCCTCACCATGCTCAATCGTGACCTCATAACATTAGTGATAAATGGCGCAATACGTGGCCAATTCCAGTCTCCATCTACCCACAATTCCGCAACAATGTCAAACAACCTATTCTCAGGGATTGGATTTGAAGTGGCTACTCCCATAGACGGGAAAGTCAACCATGAATGAACCCAGAAAAGCGTATTAGCACCATTACCTATAAAGGTACGTAGAGAGATACCTTTCCAAACATGAGAACAACGTGTATCCCTAGTAAACATGTCAACGTCGACCCGGTTTTGACAGTATTTTCCACGAAGCACCCTACTCCACATTGTCTGAGGCTGGGTTATTAATTTCCAGCTTAATTTAGCAAGCAAAGAGATATTCATCGTTCGTGAAGATCTTAGGCCAAGACCACCCCATTTACGAGGTTTAGCAATCTTATCCCAAGCAAGAAGGTGAACCTTCCGTACTGTGTCCGAAGAACCCCAGATGAAACCCCGGATCAACCTATCAATTGCCTCACAAGTAGTCTTGGGAAGTAAGATGGTTTGCATAACATAGAGAGGTAAACTCGATAGCACAGAATTGACTAATGTAACTCGTCCTGCCATGGACAAAGACCTGCCCCCAGCCTTGTAGTCGTGACGAAATCTTATCCACAATAAATTGGCACTTAGGTCTGATGAGACGCCCATACAGTGTTGGAACACCCAAGTATATTCCCAAATCAGTGGTAAGCTTAATACCAAGTCTCGAACTGAGGTCTCGCTGAACATGTGCAGGAACGTTCTTGGAGAAAAACACTTCACTCTTCTCAAAATTCACCTTCTCACCAGACATGGAACAGAAAAAAATTCAAACACTCAAGGATTAACATTGCCTGGTCAGAATTTTCTTCCGCAAAGAGTATGAGATCATCAGCGAAAAAAAGGTGTGAAAGACCGACTCCACCAACAGTGACTGGTTTCCATTTCGAAAGGTTAACCGCCGAGAGTATAATATGGGACAGATATTCCATACAAAGAACAAAAAGGTAGGGCGATAGTGGGTCGCCCTGACAAACTCCTCGAGTCGGAGCAAATGAACCCCCTTTCTCACCATTCCAAAGCATGTGAGTAGTGCCTTTGGTTTGACAATTCATTATGAGCTCTATCAAACCTGACGGAAAACCAACCCGTTCTAAAGTGAGACGGAGGAAAGCCCAATTAACTCTACATAGGCCTTCGCTAGGTCAATTTTCAGGATCATCCATTGGCAACTACTACCACTCGTCGTCATAGTATGAATGACTTCCTGAGCAATTGTCACGTTATCAGTGATATTTCGTCCAGGAAAAAACTCACTTGGGCCGGGGAAACCAAGTTATTTATGATCGGTTTGAGTCGCTGTACAATCATAGCTGTAGCCACCTTAAAAGGTACGTTAAGAAGAGAGATCGGTCTAAGTTGGGCCGGCAAAGAAGGTTTATCAACCTTAGGGATCATCACCAAAAGAGCATCTGCAATATTAGGTGGAAAGATCTGATTATTCACCAAACTGAGCACCATATCCGTGAAGTTTTTTCCAACCACCCTCCACATTTTATGATAAAAACACGCAGAGAAGCCATTTGGTCCAGGCGCCTTATGGGGACCCATTGCCTTCAAAGCATTCCATACATCATCCACTTGGAAAGGTTGGGACAACCGGCCTACACACTCCGTATCTAAAGCAGGGAAGGTAACTGAAATATCAAACGGTTCCTGAGCCCTCACATCATTCAAATTGGGCTCCGAAAACAAATTCTTAAAAAATTGGAGAGTAACCTCCTGGGCCTCGATAACCGGGAGTGACCTCCCGTCTCAGGATGCAATAAATTGATCTTATTTCTGTATCTCCTAATAACTGTAGACAAGTGGTAAAATCTTGTGTTTCGATCTCCATCGACCAAAAAATTAGCTTTCGGTACCAATAAAGTTGCTCTTGGTCAAGAACTTGAAACTTCAAATCTCTTTCAAGATTAAGCAACCTTTGAGTAGTGTACCTAGAAAGATGTTTCCTAATTCCTTCCAGCCTCGCCCAAAGTCTACGTTTTCTATGGAAAATATTACCAAAGACTACCCGGTTCCAAGATGAAAGCGAGACTGACATTTGATTAAGAGCACTAGTAAAACCAAACTCCGATTTCCAGTTTTCGGTCACAAATCTTTGGAACTCTTCATGAAGAGTCCATGACGCAAGAAAACGAAAGGAACAATTTGAATTTTGAATCTGATTATTTTCCCCCCCTAACCGGAGGAGGATAGGTAGATGATCAGAGTGAGGGGCTGACAGGTGCTCAACTGTTGCCTCAGTGAAAGTAACACGGCCCAGATCATTGCATAAACCTTTATCAAGCCTTGCCGCCTTATAGTTTCCAATAGTGAGACCTTTGGACCAAGTGAATCTAGGCCCAACAAATCCCATATCAATGAGGTTAGACGAGTTCACAAAATCCGCAAATGTTCTAGAAGACCTATTAGAGCCCACTGAAGAAGCAGATCGTTCTTCCGGGTTCATGGTTGCATTGAAATCACCAATCAATACCCATGGTTGGTTATGGGAAAAGGCAAACTCCTTCAAGAAACGCCAAAGATCCTGCCTCATATGGTCCCTTGGTGAAGCATAGACTGCCGACAAAATCCAAGGGATATCTCCAACACGTTGAACTTCCATTGTAAGATGTTGAGGATGTATATGGACCGGGTGGACCGACACCACACCAGTTTTCCAAAGCAGCCAAATTCCTCCAGCAAAACCCACAGCTTCTAATCTGAGCACACCATCAAAGCCTAACCTGCGACACACATCATCAGCCTGAGAGCCGCTTATCCGTGGTTTAACAAGAGCAATTACCACCGGTCGGTAAAGCCGTATCATCTCGTGAACCGAAGTAAGAAATTCGTGCTCCCGACACCATTAGTATTCCAGAAAAGAACGTTGAGTTTAATCATTGGGGAAACTATAGAATTTAAATCCAACATGGATAGGCGGAGAAGAGACTCGTTCAAATAAACCATCGCATCGGAAATCCGATGAATGGCATTAGATAGATTGGTTGGCATCTCCACTCTGCAAAGCATTAGTGGAGCCGTCGTCGTTAACGGTAAGAACTCGATCTGCATGATATTCGCTAGCAGTGGGAGCCATGCAAATATGAAGTTCGTCCGGTGGTTCGGAACCACAAAACTTGTTCTTGTCTGCACAAACCGTGTTTCGGGAATCAGGCGGTTTGAGCCCCAGTCCGCCATGAGGTAGGTGAACCTCTTGCGCGGGTAAGGAAGACACAATAGTCAAAGGTATAGTTGAACTAGGTTGGAAAGAGCACGGTAGAGGAGAGGAATCCGTTATAGCGTCTACGGCAATGTTTACTTGTTTGGAAGGCAACCGAGAGAATTTAAAGGATTGGGAAGTGAACGGTGAGGCCTTTTTGGGCTGGGATGTAATTTTAGATAGCTTAAAATTTTTAGTAACACTCCCCTCCTGACCAAGCTTCCTCATAGTCATCAAGGATTGGGCCGAATTGGGCTTCTTGGGCGACAGTGGGCTTGAAATCGAACGAATTTGGACTGGCTTTGTAGTAGCTTGGTGAATCATATCAGGAGTCAAAGTGGATACCACTTACATACCCGATACCTCCACATGCTCTTTTCCCCGAGGTAAAGCTCCTTCTTGGTGTTCACCCCCACCTCCAGTCTGCTCAATGGTATGCTCTGTTGAGAGTGACTAGATTCCTCAAACGAATCCGGGTCAGAGCTGAGAAGCCTGAAACAGGACCCATTATTAGCATCGAAACCCCCGGGTGTTAATGCTGAATTATGATATGTAGGCTGAAACATTTGTGCAATCTTTGGGCCACTCGAAAATGAAGGCGTTTGATGATTAGCCTTAATTTGCACCTGTCCCGACTTCCGCCTAGCTTGGGGCTTAGTGACTTTCATCTATTCCCCATACGATTCCTTTGTTGTGATTATCTTCAAGTCTTTGGCTTGCGCAACTTGCCCCGAAACTTGGGGAACCGAGTTTGAAGAAGAAGTGTTGGACAACGTAGAACATTGATCGCTAGGGTGACCTACCTTTCCACAAGCATAGCACAACATCCTGAGTCCCTCATATTGAATCGGCCAAACCCTTCCATGAAACCTGAACTTGGATAGCAACTTCTTAGAGAGATCAATTTCAATACCCAAGCGCACAAACTGTCCCCTATCCGCGGCCTTGGTAGTCTTATCAATAGTGACAACCTTCCCTATTTTATCTCCAATTCTCCTGAGGAAGTTCTCATTAAAATATTCCAAGCTCAATCCCGGAATCCTGACCCACACCGTAAGAACCTGAGGTCCATTATCTTGGAACGGAGAAAAATCCGGCGTCCATCTTCTTATCATCAGATAGTTATCTCCCACCAACCAGGGTCCTTGAGTTAGCACATGATTATAATCGTCATCACACGTAAACCGGAGTACATAGTGATCATTACCAATATCAATCATGGACATCGCCCCCTTGAGAGTCCATTTTTGTTCAAGCCGCCGCTTAAGAGTCATGTAACTTGGCCCCTTATCAAAAAGGTTGACAATGAGAGTCCTTAACCATGGCAATCTCAATTCTCTCTTTTCCTCCGCTGTGAGTTTAATAGTAGGGCATAAAGGATCATCTTCCCCACCATCTTCATCATCATCAGTATCATAAAGATCCTGTCGATCCCGATAAAGCGCAGTGATTGTTCTACGAGCAGATTCACTAGCGACATTTACTGCTGGGGAGACACCACTTGACAGCATATCCTTAAAAGACGCAACATCACTCTGTTTAAAAGAAGTCGCCCCCATAGAGTTAAGGGAAGGTTGATCAACCCTAGCGACTTTCTTCCCCGATTGCTGTTTCGTCAAATTTTCAACTATTACCGAGGAAACATTTGAAAATGCAATAGGTAAGCCAGGCATTCTCGAGGTATCAGAGCCCTTCATTGGAGCCAAAGGACCAGCATCAATATCCATCGTTTTTGGCTCATCCGCAGAAGTCCCCGGGTCTCCCGGAGATGACTCCGTGTTCGTGGAAAACACCGAAAAAACGGTTCCGGGACGGAAGAGAACCACCCTTGGCGGCGGTAAGAACAAGGGTTTCAAAGGGAGTTTCTCTCTCTAGGGTTTTAGACTCTTCTCAAAGTCATATGAAATCTAACATTATTATTTTTGTAACTAAGATCTGTGATTCTACCCAATTGATCGATTCGTTTTGTCCACATATCTAGATGACATTAAATGGAATATGTATGAATAATAACCGGTGTTTATTTGTGGCGAAGTTTCTTTCCATACAAAACAAAGGCTTGTTTGTTTAACTTATATCTTATTCGTCAATATAAAAGAATACCAATTGGGGAAAATAAGCTAAGAGTGGTGGGTTGCATTTTCCTTATCTAACGCATGCGACATGCGTCCGAGACTACGTAAGATACCCAAGAGAAAATTTTAAATTCACTCATTCGAGAAAATATACATTGGGTTGTTCTACGGTTGTACCCCATGCATTCGGGCCTCGTACTCGCACACATTTGGATGTTATGAATGCCACTAATTTCTTTTTACGTACACGGATACATATAGACAGTGATATAACAGTTGTTCTAAATGATTGTATAAATTTATAATACAGAAATGGTTCAAATAAGGAGGGACTTCTGGTAAGATATTATGGAGTAATTTGAATCGTTAATTCACACAACACAATGGTTTACATTTCTCCACGTCATTTAACAATTTAGAAGAGGTTGTTAGAGTCCGATACAAATGGACCGTACACCATACCATAGAGCAGGTGTCGTATGCATAAGAGTGCATGTGCACTTTAGGCTCAAGACCAACATAAAAACCGAATCTTCCTAAACTAATGAACTTTGAAGCCTAAAAATCAAACGAAATCACAAAATAGATAAAAACGTTGAAAATTTACCTTAAATCTTTCTTTGAGTGTTCTTCCAATCCTAGTGAGGGAATCCGAATCCACCATGCATGATGATACGGGATGAGAAGAAAACAGAGACGAAATCGACGGGAGGAAGAAGAAGAAATCGCCAGCGGAAATCGGGAGAGATAAGAGGCGGAAGAAGAAAGTGTTTCCGCCCCAATTTAGCCTTGGCGCAGTTGGAATGCGCACCCGCCTTATCCCGTTAGTGATTTTTGTCCGCTCGGTTAACATCACTCCTCGTAAGTTACTGTTATCAAACGGATCCGCAATCTCGGTTTTTAAACGGACCTAAACCTCATAGAGATTGAAGGTAGGAAGGCCGACCGGTTCGGGTCTGGTATGCGAAGCAATAAAATATATTGTTACTCCGGTTCCGATATAAAGAGGAAAGAGGCTACAGAGCGAATGCTTCTCTCATTCTCCGTTCAGTTACAGGTCCTAGGTCAGGGTTTTGAGAGAGGAAAAGAAAGAGAAATACCACAGAAGAACTGCAACAATGGAGGCCGGAGACGAAGGAATCGAGCGAGTTGTTGACTCTAAAGACTTGCAACAGCAGAGCAAAGCTTTCGACAAGCTCACCGACCGCGTCGAAGATCGCCAGTTGGATTCCACCCGTGTTCAAGAGGTTTTGCTCCGTTTAATCTGATAAACCCGTACCCCCTTCTTATTCTTTCGAGTTTCTCTATTCTTGATGACGATTTGTATTGTGCTTTGATTGATTTCTCCATGTCGGAGCTGTCTAAGTTGTCCTAATTCGTGGGTAACTGATTATTACTGCAACTATAGTGTTTGAATATGGTTAGCTTTATATTCAGCGCACTTTAGGTAGAATTGAAAACTTTGTTTGACTGAATAAATAGTGTCGTTAAAATTGGATGGTGTTTGCAGGCTATGGCCTCTATTGCTGCATCAGCAGAAGCAGATGCAAATGCTTTGAGGATGAGGTATGGATTAATTGAGCATCTTACACTTACAACTTGAACCGTCTTCTTTAGACTTGCGATTATGCCCGACTTGAAGAAAGATTCTATTGAATTTGATGATGGATGTCCTTGTCAATTTGCTTGTGTATTTAAAAGCCTATTAATTCTTTTGGGGGTGAAAATGAGGCTTTACGTGCATTGCTGCTAGTGTAAAGTAGTAACTTAAGTGAGCAGACACCTTGACAATGTATTAAATCAATAGCATCAGTTTCGTAATCAGTCAGGATCAGGGTAATCATGTGTACCAGGACACCCTAAATATCAGTGTAAAAATGAAAACAAACTCGATGTTCTTGAAGGATGTCAGATTGTAAGGAAATGCTTTGCTGTACATCTGGTTGGAATAATTAATGGCACTGCTTATTGTGCCTGCTGATGATAAAACATTTGTATTTCACTTTGTTTGCACCGTTAATTTATAAAGTCTATATATTCTTCTTCTTTTTTTATTACTTGTCGAAACCATCATATTAGCATACAACCGAACTGAAGATGTTACTGACACTCCAGTAAATTGAAATGTTTGAAAGGCTGGTTTTGGTTGATTGAGTTGGGGTCGAGAGAAGGATGTTTTTGAGTGAGGGGTTAGTCAGGTGTTAGTCAGGTGTTTGTCAGTGTGTGGGCGATATGTCTGTCGCTCAGTTGTGTACTTATGCTTGTTTGATGAGATTTCTGGTGATTAGTAAATTGTTGAGACAGGAGAAACTGGGTTTACAAATTTTCCATAGTTGCTTGCATGGGCTGGGCATTGTAAGCTTCCTCAAAGGCGTTTCTTTTTGTTCTTTCCATATCCATTTTCAAAAAAAACATGGTTAGACAGATAAATTGTTCTCTTCTGCTTTTCTAGACAATTGTATATCTTAAGATTGCCATACACTTTTGACACTGCAGTACCATCGTAATCATTAATCCATGGCATGACTTTCTCCTGAATCAGCTACTATATTGAGTGTTACTGTAATTGCATAATAGCTGTACAACATCTAACTACACGGGAAAGTTCTGATAAAAGTCGTTTGTATATTGAACTCAGCACATAAAGCGATAAAAATGCTTGAAAGCTTTCTGCATATTATTTTTACCATGCTACTCTGCAAGAATTCGTGTAATTAAATTCAAGAGCCTTGCTTGACTTTGTAATAGGGAAAAAGAGTTGGCAGCTGTCAAGATTAATGCAGCTGATGTTGACATAATTGCAAGTGAACTCGAGGTTAGTGATCCTTGACATGTTCATGCTATTAACAATTACCACTAGGGTTTCTGATATAAATGCAACTCGAACTTGATACCAGCTGGACAAGAAGGTTGCCGAGAGAACCTTAAGGGAACACAAGGGTGATGCTGTTGCTGCCATCCGGTCACTACTTTATTAGGTGCACTTTGCAACAGTTTTATTGTTTTCAGTACGAGTGTCCGTTATGAAATATCGATATAATTGCAAGATGAGAGCATAGACTGTCCCTAACAATGATGCCTGATTATCATCAATCTTTATAGAGCATTTTGTAGCTTTACCATCACTTTGTGCACTTGATGTCAAACTTCCTGGATCCAGGTGCTGCGTTGCCATTCTTGTGAGTTGTGATTGTGCCACCAAGAGTATTATTCATTTTGGGCTTTTACTATTGTTATCTCCTGGCTCGTCCTTTATTATCGGCTCGTGATTTTGGCGGTAGGCATCTATTAGACATTGGTGAGAACCTTCTAATATTTTGTCATCGGTTGCCAAATAGAGACTATAAATAGTGACGGAACAAACTTCTTAACAGTTACCCCATAAGTGGCTGTTTGGTTTGATATACACCTGTAGTTGCACCAAAAGTAACACTTTTTAGTTCCTGAAGCTCAGGTATGAGCAAGTAGAAGTTGCATCTACTGATTCTCGTTTTTACCAAAAAAAACATCTACTGATTCTCGTGTATGTGCAAACTGGACCAGAATACTATGGACCGGGCTGGACCGATCCTTCAAGCTAACAGTCCATGATTGTATCTTAATGGTCCAGTCCACTAAGAATCCTGACCATATTAACCAAGTTTCTTTTTCTTTTTTTTTTCAATACATATATTTTTTATACATGGGTTTTCAAAAAAAATACGAAAAGGAAAAGAACTGGATTACTGGATCGAAATATTACGGTCAATAAATATATTTTTTATACATCAGTTTTTAAAAAAAAAACAAAAAAGAAAAGAAATGGACTGGACCGAAATATTACGGTCCAACAGACCAAAATATTCCGGTCAAAGACAGTTCAGGTTGCACACCATCATTATTTGTAATTAGAAGTTACATTTTTGGTTGCCCACTATCATTTTGTCAGGGGCGTGTTGGGGGCACGGTCGTGTTGGGGACACGGTGTGAAAATTACTAACAACAAATACAAACGCTTGGCCAATTATTATAAGTTACATTTTTTGGTCGATTGTTTTTCAAGTTCCGTCAGCAAGTGATATGTAGACCCAGCCGCTGTTGGTCAGTATTAGGGAACGAGAATGCAATTCTCCGCGCGCACTGTAACACATTCAACATTCTGATGCCGCATCCGCTAGCTTATGTATTGACCAAGATCGTAACATGTACAAGCTGGGTATTTTGTTCCTTTGGAGCAAACTCCAGCTAGTAGTGAATCTAGTGAAGATCCTATGCAACAGGCTATAGTTTAAGGGCCAGTCAATGATGGCTAACTGACAAGGGTTAGGAAAATGAAGCAGTTCTTGTTAATGCTTTATATTCTTCACACTTAACTTACTCCATTCCTCCTCTTCTGACATTCTGGTTATCGTTCTTTCTCTGCAACATCTATTGGTCTGCTCCAGCTCTGGCTGCTTGAAATTCAATAGCATACTCCCTTGCCAAAAGCTTTAGTGTTTTGAGCAACTTCTCGAATGTAGGCCGGTCTCGTGGTTCACTGTAACATTAACTTTTGTTAAGAGAAATACGATACTCAGCCAAAGCAATTCATCAAAAGACACTTCAGAATGGCTGCAATACGCAGTTGAACATAAGAAAAAAGAAAACCACGATGTCATCTACTTCGAACCATATTTAGAACTTAAACCAAAATGTAATTACATGATGTTTATCCAAACTAACCAAAAGGCGTTGAGAAAAAACTATCATCTCCTGTTGCTAATCACACTTG
This sequence comes from Fagopyrum tataricum, assembly GCA_002319775.1. NCBI lineage: Eukaryota > Viridiplantae > Streptophyta > Magnoliopsida > Caryophyllales > Polygonaceae > Fagopyrum > Fagopyrum tataricum. The sequence goes on from CM008286.1 coordinate 13,129,341, forward strand.
GTGTGTGTTTGGCAGATAGGGTTCCTGGACAAGTCACAATTATAACCTAAACAAATATATAAGCAGTAGCAGATAATCTATACACTTATATTTAATATCATGCATTATTCTCTCAATCATTATAATCTAACCAAAAACCTTCGAACTTGTTATTCTCTCATCAAGATTATAATACAAGAATCTTCGAACTAAAATTTATAGTTGATTATTTATAACTTCATAAATTCTTTTGTTTAATGTTTGTATCCATAGTAAATTCATAACATGGTTTCTTCGCATTCTTAATTAAACATCTTTTCAATTTCATTGCATTTTAATTTTCACCATCATCTTTAATCTTTATGTAAAGGTAATGTCCTCATAGATTTAAATTTATATACAATGTTAATATACTAAATAGTTTTCGTCAGTCATCATATGGTCCCTACTAGTTATTAACATATTTGATCAATTATGAAAAAACAAAAATAATTAGTATATTAATACTTCTATAGAAAATATCGAACCAAATGAACTTAAAACTACCCGTGCAAAACTATACTACATAATTAATCATCAGAGGAAGTCATCTTTTGCATATTAATTCACATTAGCTTCATCATGATAAACAAATAGGTACAGAGAGAACAAATCACCTTTGCCAACAGCTCTCAATTATAGCCGCCCACCTTGGATCTAAGTCACTTGGAATATCAAGTCTTCGGTTCATGAAACCAACAGCTCCGATTATCTGAACAAGCCACAAGGGATTCACAAGCATGTCAAAACATTAAACTTGCATAAAGTATGGATTATTTGCATAAATAACATAATGATTTGTCACCAATCAAAGTCCCTAGCTTTTAATTTAAAGTCACTATTTTGACCATAGCCAAGGTTGAAGCCAACAGAATGGTAAATCATAAAAACCACATTTACTAATCCCAACTAATTGTTCTGCACAGTAAAATCCAGCGACTTGGACTAAATTTCATTAGTCATCTTATGGTCCCTACTAGTTATTAACACTGTCCACCATTATAGATCTGATTAGTAACTCAAACTGAACTAAAAGTTCATTAACCAACAAACAAGTCTCCAATCCATGGGTCCTACTTAAAATGAACTTCATAACCAAATCACAACTGCATTGAATATAAGCTAGCTCATACACAGAAATATATCATGTGAGACCACAATGATTACTTCTATCTTCTCTCCAAAACCAATACCTGCATTGAGTTGAGATCTTCCCAAGGTATCTTCTCCGTTGCAAGCTCCCACAATATCACTCCAAAACTGTATACGTCAGACCTAACCAAGTCCGTAAAGTTAAAGTTAGAAATTCCACACAGGGAAACCCACCGGAAAAATAAAAATCTTGTGAGACAAAATAAAATGATCAAAGCATACTTCTCATCTGAAGGTTCACTACGAAGAACCTCCGGTGCCATCCATTGAGGCTACAATTAACACCGGGCAAATTTAGAGAATGTTCACAAACATCAGAGCAAGGTCAATAACACACATTACCGTTCCTTTCCCCGTTTTTGTAGTAAGGAATGTTTCATGTTTAATACGTGAAAGGCCAAAGTCAGCAACCTGTTAATGCACACACAGAAAAAGAATCTGAAATAGTTTGACTGGAAAATGCCATTTTATAGATTGAGAACATTAAGTTATAAAAACATAGCAGACCTTCACATTCCAATTCTTATCGACTAGCAGATTTGAAGACTTCAAATCGCGATGCACAATTGGTGGATTGCAACGGTGGAGGTAATTCACCCCTCGTGCCTGCAGATATGACAAACCCATTGAGAGGTCATATAGAGACAGACTCCTTAGAGCACAAAGAATAATAACAAATTAAGATACTAACTACATCTAAAGCCATGTGAATTCGACGTCTCCAATCTAGTTTGTGTATACTTCTCCGTATTAACTGGAATAAGCTCCCCCTGCATCAAATGACACATCCAGCCAATTTCAAGGATTTGGCAACTTAATGAAGCTTACTTAACCATCTTATATAGGGAACAGACACGTCGCATTAACATGTTAAATTAGATAGTTAAGAACGAACCGTGGGAGAAATTCAGTAATGATGCACAGACTCTGAGCTGACATTACTGCACCCATGAACAGCAAAATATTTGGATGTCGAAGCCCCTTCATGAGAGATACCTTGACACAGAAAATAGACATACAAACATGTTCAAACCCATCACCATTGGATATAGCTCTCCATGTTCTGAAATTCAGACAAAAAAGGCTTTCATGAAAGCAGCTTGTGAAGCAAGAATGATTAGTTAGCCTCATTTTTCTACACTTCAAATATTCACAAGTCACCACACATGGAAAATGATATCTATTATGAACCCCTCTCTGAATATTGAACTACAAAAAATACCTCTTTTCTAAATGAAAGGATGACATCTTCAGAATACTCAACTTTAGGGAAGACTTTTATTGCAATATCCTGCAAAAATCAGTACATTTTCATTATTCCACGAAGAACAAAATAAAAAGCATGGATACAAACAAGTTCAAAAGTACTAGCTGAATTTAAATGCAATAGATGCTTGCATCAATTAGCAGATATCCATGCTCAGATGTTGGATAAGGGAATGCAGCTTTGCAACCAACCACCAGTATCTATGCCATCTTAAGGGTGCCACTAACTAGTAGTAAATAGACTTGTCAAAAAACAACTCCACCCAAAAAAGCTGATTTAAATCGCCTAAACCAGGAGAACCCTACCTGACACAAGATACAGGAGAGATGCTATCAGACTCAGAACACGTGGCTTCCATCGTTTATTTGTCAATTGAATGGTTCCACATCTTTATGCTTTGTCACCAAAGTCTCTTTTGAATTTAGCAATCATGTAGTCAGAATGATAAAATTGTATTAGTCTAGTTTAGGAAACTATCTAACATGGTTCTTCATAAATATATATTATATTTAGTACAAATATAATCTCATTTGAAACATGTGATAATCAAGTCAAAATGGGAATAGAATATATGGTCTTCTAATCTTTTGGCAATTTGTCCCCATTAAGATGTAGTCCATAGTAACAATGATAACTGAGAACTCATTCACGCAGTCGGGCACAAAGACAACTCGACAAGGAAACAGCCAACTATCTTCCAGCGTGTGGATACATGAACACAGCTTATCATCCTCAGGACATACGATACCCATGCCATTTACAGCATGGATGGCATGAAATTGCAAAAAACAAAATTTTCGGTTTGCATGATCACAGGTAGGATGCAAGATGTTTCAGTTCAACAAATCAAAATTCGTTTTATTGCAACTGCTTGAAAAATAATGCAGAATTATGCTAACTAACATACCGATCCACACCACAAACCATGATAAACTGTTCCACAGGAACCTGCAGAAAACAAAGAGAACAAAAATGTGATCAATTTTGGGACTACATAAGTAATATTTCAAATACGTTTCCTATTTACTGAAGAGTCTTACAAAGGAATTTCACCACAAACTTCCACATAGTTGCCTAACAAAGTACACAATAAAATAAAATAAAAGAAGCCGATACTCTTGTTAAGTTATGCCCGAGACCACAAAATTATACACAATCTTATAAGGATGGAACTAAAAGCTTATATGACTAGGGCAATGTGTGCACATAGGCATGCTTATTCTTATTACACATTGCTATTTTTACCTTGGTCCTTTAAAATCACATTCACTTTATTCTTGATGGTAGTAGATTCTTACATAAAATTCTTAAATCACATTTATAACTCATGCTTGTTACATTTTAAGTTTGGAATTCACTTCTTGAAACTTTACAAGGATCAGCATGTCATGTTGACTAGTGTGCGCTCATGGGAGCACATAAAGAAAACCCTGGCTTCAGTACCACTTATAATGACCAAGGTTGAACCTACCGATCCAAGCCTTTTGGGAGTTTTTGGAACATTCAAGATGGTGTGAAGAGGTACATCTTTATTTTCTAATCTACTTTAGAAAATTTCGAAACACAAACAAGTCTACTACCTATCAACAATTAATGATTCACCTGTTCCAGTCTAAGAGTGAAAAAGAGTACAAAAGAACTAAAGGCTTTGACTGGACAGTTGTTGAACGACCCAGGTTGTTAGACATGATAACTTCTTATCCGGAACCTCAGCCCACCTAATAAAAGCAGCATCAACGACAATGATACCAGAAATAACTAATAAGTGTCACAACCCCAAACCAAGAGTTACCAGTGTAAGTATTCATTACTTCAAATATGATTTCTTGCTGAAGTAATCAAGAGGATCTACTGTCTAGACAAGTTGACTTGGCTGGAAATGCAACTAGTGGTCAAGTTACCATAACAAGGAGGCTAGTCTGACTAGACCAACTAATGAGCTATAACCAATAAGGCTAAATTTAGTGTCAAAAGCAACAGAAAAATACAGGTCGAACTACAAAATGCTGTCAGTTACCTTGCCCAATCTGCTCTTTAAATGTTAGGTCTTCCCAAAAGATTTCATAGTCGAAGCAATCAGTTTCCATATTCCGTTGCTTTGCAAAACGACTAGTAGTATCAGTGCTGATGCACCTACCCACACTGCTTGTGTTGCTTACATGAACCCAAGGCAATGATGTTCCAGGCTCTTCAGCTACGACAAGACGACTAGATTCATTGGCCTTAATTTCTGATTTTGCAGGATGGCATAATATATCATTACTAAGATTAGACTTCGCCTCTGGGTGTTGATGCTGATTCCCTTTCCAAGGCCAATGTATGGATATTTTGTTGATCCAAGCCTCTGCTTTTGAGGTAATCTTGTGGAAGGAGGGTCTTCCCTCACTCTCTTCCCCTAAGTCTTTGATCAATTTGGATGCTAACTCCCCAGTCTTAGATATTGTACCAAAGAAAGATGATGCAGCATTCCCCCTAAGATTACCTATGTTGGACCTCAAGTCATCCTTATTACAAAAGGGATTGGCATTGGAGGAACAATAATTAGAGGAATGGTGACTATCACTGCTACCAACCTCACGCTCCACAATATCCTTTCCAGTTCTCATTTTGGCCCGAACTTTGTTACTAACTTTTGTGGCCTGTTTCATATGGCAAAGAAAAAAAATACAATGAGGTAAAATTAATGATCACAAGCAAGAATCTTTTTTTTGGTGGGACAAGCAAGAATCTTTAGGACTAACCAAATCAGTAAACTTTGAAGCAATTGTATCTTGTAATGGCTGCTCAGGATCAAGACCAAGTTTTGTTGAAACACTATTTCTTGACCCCCTCGAATTTTTATTTGCTTCAGAACTCCATGCTTCTGGCAGTGTAAACCTCATGTCTTCAAATGGTTTTGAATCACTTGCTACACATATTACCCCAATAACAGTACCATCTTCATCATATAATGGAGTGTCTGTTACGATAATCGAGAATCTTCTGCCTGTCTTACTTCTGACAGGGAACAGGCCAGTCCAACACTCCCCAACCTTGACCCGATTTACTATAACAGATCCTAGATTAACGTGTTCAAAGTCCACTAGGAGTTCAAAGACACTCTTGCCCAGAGCTTCAGCTGCACTGTAACCATACAGCATTTCAGCAGGTCGATTCCTGCATAATAAATTCTACCACTTAGCAATTTGACAAAATATCTTTGTAAAATTGCAGATGCATCTTAGGATCTGGTTTTTTCCCCCTTCCAGGAAAACACAAAATAACAATCATCTTCTTGCACATTTATAGATTCATTTCCCTTTTCTCCCAACTTAACGCTTTATTAACGCGCTTTATTGAAAAGGAGAAAGAACAAACGGCTATGATATAACTAAACGGGTTGTTATACAATGAACACAGGATCAACCAAAACATGACCACCAATAGGAAAAAGAAAACGAAAAACTAGTTAAATAATCCATAACTCTGTACAATTCAGGTAAATATGTGGAAATCGGTTAATCCAGTCCTTAAGAAGAAAGTCATGGCACCGAGCTAGTAGACTAGGGAGTGGATGAGAGGCAATACAGAACGCAAAAGGAGAAGACGGGTGACTGATTGAGAATCAAGTTCCAATTCACTCGACGATAAGCTTGAGCACAAGTAAGCTGACACTACCACGGCCTTTTTTTACCACCTCTCAATCGTGTTTGTGTTAGAAAGAGAGAGTTCCATTACATTTTTTTTTTTTACTGGATTCAGGATATAGCATATGAAGTCTTTTTTTCATTGCTAGGTTACACAAGAAAGAAAGCAATATGTGAAGAAGAACACATCTAACCAGTAAATTAAGCGATCATCAGTATTCATTATGTGAATCGCTTGCCCCATGGATTGCAAGATGTTCAAATACACCTTAGCATTCAACTGACCAACCTGCGAACTCAAAGGGAGACCAGCACCGCCATGAGCATCGTGAGAATTTCTCGACGTCGATGAACCATCGGTTCGGCTATTCACCTTAAACGGAGACGACGAATGTCCAGAGGAAGACGGGGAGATCCGTATCCAAGAAGTAGAATATCTCGATTCTCCATCGAGTCTCACGGAAGCAGCTGGGTCAGAGGTGTCCGATGCTAGGGTTCCGGAGAGCAGAAGCTTTGAGATGTCTTCTCGAAGGGAAATATGAGCAGATTCCAACTCATGGATCTTCCGTAACAGCTCCGCAACTGCTTGCGATTCCATGATCAAGCCGGCGGCAACAACAACAACAACAAAACACAAATTGAAGAGGAAGATGAGTTAATTGTGAAGACGAGAGGTAGAAGAGAAACCCTGGTTTTGCTCTCCTGAATTTCATGGTGGAAGATATTTTAGCTTTCTATCTCTCATTAGTTATTTTGCTTCGTCGCAAGGAATCCATATCACCGCTTTTGGGTAACTAGTGGTGTATGTTTTGTCAGGCTGTCAAACAGAAGATCTTGGAAAGAGGGGGAAATTAAATAAATTATTTTCTGAAAAAAGAAATGATAACTGCTTGGTAGAGCGCACTGAATTATGTAGTACTGCGGAGCCTGTAGCTCAGTGATGAGGAAAATAGAGACGATACATGGCTTGCTGCAATTCAGTTGATTACAGTGGGCGCCGTACAGTGGAGTTTCAGACTTTAAAATAAATATCTTTTCCGCTCAAATTTAGCACATGGACCTGTAATCGTCGTCGTGACCGAGCCGATTCGAAGCTCCTCGATCACCAAACTTATATACAAAACAAAAACCCAAAGATGTTAAGAGAATAACCAGTTATTGAATGATATCGTTTATAATAATGGGTGGGTTTTTTTTATTTTGTTATTGAGGATTGACTAGACACTCTAAAAACAATGGAGGATGCTTAATGGTGTGTTAAGAGAATAACCCAAAGATGCTTAATGGTGTGCTATTGAGGATTATAAAAGATATCTCACTCTTAATGGTTGAATAGTTGTATCACTTCATGTCTAATAATGGTGAGTATAATAGAGTCCTCCATTGTGATCAACTAGAGTAATGATCTATGTAGTGCTATTGAGATAAGGTGACGTATTATAAGCACAATATGAAATTTATTAGGATTTGAGGATTGGTAGCTAAGGTTGTGTTTGATAAGGGATTATTGGAGATTGTATTAAGGATTATATTTTAGAGTGTATTTGGTAAGAGATGGGATTGTTGATGGGATTATTAAGATGACTTTTATGCGTGAAAATAATCTCTTATAATCCTAACAAATAATTTCTCAACCAAAATGAATTGGAGATTAATCTTTTATAATTTCTGTCTAAATTAATCTTCTACAAAATCTACATCTCCTACCAAACACAACTTAAGACCCTTCACAACGGAGGGTCGGGGGGCTACAAACCCCTAGCCATGTCATCCGTGAGAGATAGTAGCCCCGGTAGTCGACCTTAAATATCTATTTTCTATTTTTTTTTAACTGACGAAACGACGTTGTTTTGGCTCAACTGGGTCAAAATGAAGTCATTTTGGCTCTTGTTGGGAGCTGGACGCGCCACATGGCGTGCCCACTTTATGATCGGAGAAGGGAAGGGGCGAGCTCTTCACCGGCCAAAATTTGGTTAGTGACAGGCTGATAGTGCACGTGGCAGGAGTTTTAATTAAATGGAAAATCTCATTTTCCGGTAAAAATATTTATTAAAATTTTTTTGAATAGGATTTAATTTTATCCATCCAATGACACCCGCTTTTGCATATGTTTCGAGAACTTTTTTTTACTTCTTGTAACTTATATAGTATTTTACGTATTGAACATTTAGCGTTTTTAAATTTATTATACATAAGAATTTATTTTTATCAATATAATATGATATTTATTTGTATATGTGATTTTTTTTAAATTAAAAAATACAAGTTAAAAAGATCTTAGACATAACATGAGACATTAACTTACAAACAAGAATCCAATTTATTAAAAAAAAAAAAACTTAAAAGTGATACATTACCAACCTTAAATAAATATTAGACATGAAGTGATACATGAACTTCAACATACACTTGACTTATAACATAAGATTGAAATCAAACACAAACGATAACTCTAAAGATACAATACCAACCTTAAATGGACCATAAACTTAAACATAAACTCAATCATCAAGCTCCTTGAGCGACTGATCAAGCATTTTCATTTGTTCGGGAGTCAAGGGATCTACCATCTTCCTTTTGTACTCTATTTCTTTGCCCTTCCTCTCCTTGATTTTCACTATTTTGTTCTTCCTAGCTTCGGTAATGGCTTGTAACCTCAACGTTTCCTTCTTTAGTTCCATTTCTTGGATGCGAACCTCAAGTTCTCTAGCCTTCTTCATGTCATCCAAAATTTGAAAGGATTTTAAATTATCAGAGGACTCTATTATACTTACCGGTCTCTTCCCCGCCCTTTTGCATTGACGAGCACCCACAACATATTTTGTTGTAAATGTTAATCATTACAACATGACGTATTACATCGCCGATGGCATTTATCTTGCATGAGCTACATTTGTCCCGTCAATTTGACACCCATTTGGTGCGAAAGATACATTCTTTTCCCAACGGCATGGACGAGCACCCACAACATATTTTGTTGTAAAAATAGTAATGGAAAATTTTTAGTAAAAATATTTTAAACTATTGAAACTAATTTTGATATTAATACTAATTTAATATACTAATACTAATTATCTTATCTATGTTTCAATTTAAAATTATTGTAATTTTATATAATATAGGGTGGTTAGTTGCAAACCTTTAGAATTAAGGGTGATTTTATGCCATAAAAATTATAAGGGGCGGTTTATTGCAAACATATGAAGATTAAGGGTGGTTTTATGTTAAAACTTTTATAAAGGGTGGTTTCTTGCAAAAGAGTGATTATTAATGATGGTTTTGTGTGATTTTCTCTAAAATTTAATTATGGAATTAAGGTGTCTACTTTAATATTCATCTCTAATAACCCTTTCAACCAAACACTCAATTTTTAACCCAAGAAGATTAATCCCCAATAATCTCTTGAAGTCGTCAAAATAACGAGCCCATAATGGACTAGAGTCATTTGATCACCCCTCCTTTGATTTGGACTAAGCATCGTGTTATAATAAGACAATAAATATAGGTATACTAATACAATGGGCTAAGGGGAGAAACATATTTTGGGCCAATGGATTAATGGGCCCGGAGCGACAGGGGGTGCGGGGTGGTATCAGGCGGAGCCCCCCGTGGTACGAATTCTATCTATTTATAGAATTCTATCTTTTCATAGGACTCTATCTATTTATAGAGGATTCTCTATTTATAGTTATAAATAGATAGGTTTAGGGTTGTATTCATTATCCACCAAAGTATATTGAAAACCCTAGCTGCAAGGTTTGTGCAGCAAAATCACAATCGTTTTGTCTTCTTCTCTCAATTTCTGAAGTAACTCGTTGAAAGATCACAACAACTGGTATCAAGAGCAACGTTGTCGATGAGTTCCGTTGCAAAATTTGAGGTTCTGCAATTCAACGGAACTGACAACTTCGGTCTTTGGCAGCAACGAGTTAAGGATCTGCTAACGCAACAAGGGATGTTGAAGGCGTTGAAGGAGACAAAACCGGAGTCGTTGAAAGACGACGAATGGGAGGAGATTCAGGAGAAGGCAGCATCGGTCATTCGGCTCTGTTTGGCAGACGAGGTAATATACCACGTTATTGATCTCAAATCTTGTCAAGAGATTTGGACCCAATTGGAGAAACGGTATATGTCAAAATCTTTGTCTTGCAAATTGTATCTCAAACAAAGATTGTATGGGTTGAAAAAGGTGGAAGGTTCTGACTTGGTGAAACACGTGAATATTTTCAATCAAATTATTGGGGATTTGGCTCGGGTGGATGTAAAACTTGGAGATGAAGATAAAGCTATGATCTTGCTATGTTCTCTACCCTCTTCATATGAGAATCTGGTGATGACGTTGACGTGTGGGAAAGACGAGATAAGTCTTGATACGGTGTCAACAACGTTGCTTTCACAAGCCGAACGACGACAACATACCAGTGAGAGTTCTCAAAGCGAAGGGTTGTATTTTAGAGGCAACCAGGATAGAGGGAGGACATTATACAATGCGGAAGACACCACAACAGAATGGTGAGCATGGCATTCAGAGACATTATACAGTGCGGAAGACACCACAGCAGAATGGTGTTTCTGAGAGGATGAATCGGTCCATTGCAGAAAAAGCGCGGTGTCTTAGATTGAATGCAGGGCTTCCAAACAATTCTGGGCAGAGTCAGTGAGCATGGCAGTCTATTTAATAAATAGATCACCCTAAACTTCTCTTGACGGGAAGGTTTCAGAGGAGGTATGGACTGGTTCTGATTTAGACTTATCAAATTTGAAGATTTTTGGCAGTCCAGCATATGTGTTGATTCCAGGTGAGGAGCGAACAAAGCTGGATGCAAAGTCTAAGAAGTGCATTTTTCTGGGTTATGAGAAAGGTGTGAAGGGTTTCAAGTTTTGGGTTCCTGTTGCAAAGAAACGGATGATCAGTCGAGATGTTGTATTTGATGAGCAGGCAATGCTTCTACATGCCAAGGAAGTTGGGAAACCTACAGTTATAGAGACTGAATCCAGATCAGCAGAAACCTACAGTTACAGAGACTGAATCCAAATCAGCAGTGGAAGTGGAGCTTTCATATTCTAGCACACCTACATCAGCAGGTGGTGAGCATGATGTAGATCAACAACAGGTTGAGAGTCTTGTTTTTGGCAGAAGAAGATGCATCACAAGGGCCCCTATAAGATATGGTTTTGAGGAGATGGTTAATTATGCTCTAGTCATTGGCACAGATGATCCATCCAACTTTCGAGAGGCTATTCATAGTCAGGAGAAAGAAGGATGGGTAGGTGCTATTTGAGGAGATGGAATCTCTCCATAAGAACAGGACATGGGAGCTGGTTCCTCTTCCAGCAGGTAAGAGGGCAATAGGATGCAAATGGGTGTTCAATAAGAAACAAGGCATCTCAAAGAAAGAAGGCATAATGTGCAAGGCACGGCTAGTAGCTTCTGGTGAGATCATCCTGGAGAAGGTACACACTTCTCAGAATGCAGCTGATATGATGACCAAACCGGTTACCGCAGACAAATTCAAGCATTGCTTGGATTTGGTTCATGTCACTCGTTGTTAGATGAGTGAGAAAGCCCCCTGTCAAGAGAAACAAAGAGGATATGGTGACAAGATCTTGGAGTTGTATGTATGTTTCCAATTTTTTGTATTAGATTATGTTGTCTAGGTGGAGATTGTTATAATAAAACAATAAATCTAGGTATACTGATACAATGGGCTAAGTGGAGGAACAAAATTTGGGCCCATGAATTAATGGGTCCGGAGCGACAGGGGGTGCGGGGTGGTATCAAGCGGAGCCCCCGTGATACGAATTCTATCTATTTATAGAATTTTATCTTTTCATAGGACTCTATCTATTTATAGAGGATTCTATTTATTTATAGTTATAAATAGATAGGTTTAGGGTTGTATTCATTATCCACCAAAGTATATTGAAAACCCTAGCTGCAAGGTTTGTGCAGCAAAACCACAAAACGTTTTGTCTTCTTCTCTCAATTTCTGAAGTAACTCGTTGAAAGATCACAACACATCGGCTAAAAACCAAACCGTAAAACCGAAAGTTGCAAAAACTTAAAACGAAAAATTCGGTTCGGTTGTGGTTTAAATTGGAAATTTTCGGTTTTGTTTAGGTTAAACCGAAATCGAAAAACTGGAGGAAAGGGGGAATAAATACAAGAGCTGATAACATGAATTATCGACCTAGTTTAGTAGAGCATATAGTTAGTTTGTCCTTTCCCGCATGCATGTTTTAGCCTTAAGTTGTGTTCTTTATACTTGTTTAATGCAACTTTGCGAGTATAGATGTCTACACACACTTTTGGTGTCTTTGTAGGTATTTTGGCGTGTTTCGGAGCTAAAACGATGCATTTGAGGATCAGGCCTCGGGATGGACGCTTAGAAGCGATCACGCAGGCACGGGAAAGGAGGAAAAGACGAGCCAAGACAAAACGCACGAGATTGGAGCAATCTCGGTCGAGATCCGAGCCAGCTCGACCGAGATCCCATATCAGAAGTTTCTGTCGAAGAATCTCGGTTCCCATCTCGGTCCCGATCTCGGCCGAGATTTGTTCCATCTCGGCCGAGATTTTTCACATTTGACCGAGATTTCGTCAACGCTGGATCACGAAGCAAATCTCGGCCCCGACTTTCAAAAATCTCGGTCACCGACCGAGATTTCCGACCGAGATTCCTGTTCGCCGTTTTATTTCGTTAATTTTCGGATTCGTTTTAGGGCAGCCCGTTGCGGGATATAAAAGCAAAGCCCTAAATGATTTTCGGGGGTTCCCGTTTCATTTCAAATTTCGAGCTCCTTTGGAGAGAGCTTTTTCCCCTTTTCTTCTCCCTTTGTCCTAGGCCATTGTTGGCCATTGTTGAACTTGTTGGAGTTTTGAGGAACTTCTCGAATATTGGGGAATTTGACGTTTTGCTAATCCTCTATCAATAAAGCTGAATTTCTTCTTTAATCTCTATTTTAGATTCTTGTTTATGCATTCTCTCTTGAATCTCTTGAATCTCTTGAATTACTTGGATTGATGATTGTTTCTTCCATTGAATTGCTTGGATCGATGATTGATTCTTCCATTGAATTGAGTGGATTGATGATTGCGTTTGAAATGTCGCTTGTTGGCTAAACTCGTGTGGATCCGAGGTGAATTGGGATTCATTATTACTCGGACTATGATGGAATTGTGCTTATTGCTTGGTTTTAGTAGCTTCGAAATCCTTTGGTTGGCTTGTTCTTAAACCTAGTTAGAATTATCTAGCTAGTAACCTAAACCAGAATTGAGACCTACCCGGTAATGTTCCGTTTGGATACTTAAGTGTTGGACCATAGGTAATAGAGGTGGAAACCTCTATTGGGTTGAGTGTGCCTAGATTCTGTCCTAAGTAGGGTAATACCTTAGACTTACCCGGTAATGGTTTACCTTTCCCTTAGTTCGGAATTTGGTTTCTTTAGAATTTCCTACCTCTCTACCTTGAGACTTACCCGGTAATAGGTAGTTGGTTTGGAACTAGATAGTCTTGAGACTTACCCGGTAATAGACTATCAGTTTAGAAATGTTCTTCCCTGAAGTTTGTAACCATAGATCTTTTGAGAAATTTCCTGAGTCCGTGCGTAATAACGATGACCTTGAATCCTTGGAATCCGCATTTTCTTTATTGATATACTTTCGTTTATCTGTTTTACTTGGTTTTCGATCAAATCTGTTATTTGATTGCGAACTTTACAGAAACCCTCCAAACCTCATTTGATCTTTCTTCCCTTCTTTTCCAACCTCGTTCTTTTATTTTGATTTACGCTATCTGTGATCACATCTGCATTCCAAACATTTAGTCCTTGAGTTCGACCTTGGAATACTTACCCTAACTGTAATGACCCATACACTGTGGGTTCGCTACAAATTCGGTGTTTATTTCTTGTTTATAAATTTAAAACATACCGTGTTTTTACTAACCTGTGAGCTTTTATCATTCTTGATAAAAGTTTACAGGGACGTGAAAATAGCGAACAAAGTTTTTGGCGCCGTTGCCGGGGATCGAACCTGGGTCACCCGCGTGACAGGCGGGAATACTTACCACTATACTACAACGACCCATACACTGTGGGTTCGCTACAGATTCGGTGTTTATTTCTTGTTTATAAATTTAAAACATACCGTATTTTTACTAACGTGTGAACTTTTATCATTTAAAACATACCGTATTTTTACAGGGGAATAAATATAAGAGCGAAGATTGACAAGTGCACAATTATGTTGATCCTTCGTCACAAAACTGAAGAAAAATATTATTAAATAGAAATTTGCTTATACAATCTTGTCAATCCCTTCTTCACAAAACAAAAGGAGCATAATTATGATCATCCTAATACATACACAATGAACAACAAAATAAGAACGAGAAAATTAAAAAGTGTAGAAAAGCTAAAAATCCTCAAATTCTATCCTAAAACGAACCAAGCCCTAAAATCTAGTCTTGAAACGACAAAGCTAAAAATCCAGCTCCAAACGAAGAAGTGGAAAGCAATCGAGAAATTGCATAAAACAAAATTGAACAAAGGCAAAACTCGTAAAATTTTAAAAGGAGAGAGGGAGATGTGTTGGAAGCCGGAAGGATGCTTGAGAAACGTTGCTCGCCGTTGCCGTCACCCTCGCTAAATCGTTGGCCACCTAGATCCAAACAAAATAACTCTTGCTAGAAGGGTTATTTATTTTGGACTTTTAAGCCCTAACCCCAAGCGGAGAAGGATGGGTTCGGGTTTTTTTTTTTTAACTGAAAAATCGATTCCAAACCGATAGCCAAAAAGTTCAAGCAAAAACCAAACTGTTATCTTGCGTTTTTCGGCCCGGTTCAACCAAAACCAATCGGTTCTGGTTTTACCACCTGCAAGTTGCTCATCCCTACTTTTAATCTCTAATAACCTCTTTCAATCAAACACTCAAAAGTTTTAATCAAGACAATTAATCTCCAATACTCACTTGAAGTCCTCAACTCAAAAGTTTTAACCCAAGACAATTTATCTCCAATAGTCGGTCATCTCTGTTAATCCTTTACATACAAACACTCAAAAGTTTGAGAGGATTGGTGTAATAGGGCCTTTTGGATTTAGCAAAAATAAACTAAGTCCTAGTAATTTCCTATTTATTTTTAATTCTAAAATAAAGGATATAAAGGGAATTTTTAGAGAGAAGTTAAAATAAAATCCTATAAATACGATTTATTTAGGTTCATGTTATGGTTCCAGTTCGGGTTCAGGTTTGGGGTTGGGTCGAGTTTCAGTTCGGGTTTAGGTTCAGGTTAGGGTTTCTATTTTGAATTGGTTTAGGCTTTATTAAATTGAAATTACTGATTAGCTTTTTTAATTTATCTTTATAAATAAATAAAATGGTCTAGTTTGTCAGCTAAAAAAAAAATGAGCAACCAAGACAATTAATCTCAAATATATATACATACTAAAGTAGTATACGGATTGTTGACGTGACATTTCAGTATCTAAGGCAAATAATCATATATTACTAAATTGTCAATCCTTTAAAGTTATTTATTTTAAATTTAATTTTACTATTATTGATTTTTACAAATTTTAATTTTAAACCAAAAGATTTGGTGGAATCAAATGCCATGATCTCCAGAAATTTTGTACATACAATTTTTCATATAAAAGATTACATTTTTTTAATAAAAGTGTCAGGTTTTAAAAAATATAGTTAAAATAATATCTACAAATCTACAAATATTATAATTTCAAAGTTAATTTTTAGAGCGTATGAAAAGCATTTATTATAATTTTTAGTGCTATCTGTAATTGAACGTGCTATATAATCTCTAATTAAATGATTTGTGTTTCTTTTATAATATATATATATACATATATATATATATATATATATATATATATATATATATAATTCCTTATGTTTACTTAATTAATTAAATATAAAATTATAAAGATAAATAAATTTGTTAAATTCTTTTGATGATATAGTTAAATTATTTTGGTGATATAAAAAGATTTCTTATTAAAGTTATAGATGGACTTTTTCTCTTCTAAATTTAGCTTCCATTTTCTCAAATCTCTACCAATTTGAGGTTTAAGTTTTGTTTAAATTAAAGCAATTTATAAAACTAAGAATGAAATATATATAATTAATTAAAAGACTTATAATATATTACTTTAATGTACAAAATTGTGAAATTTTTTGATCCAATGTTTTCTTTACCCATTTCGGGTAAATTAATTTATTAAATCTTTTATAATAATGAAAAATCATTATATAATAATAAATAATTTTTTCTACTTCAAACTTTTAGGTTTTGTGTTTCATCTAATTAGTCATGCTCTTGCGCGTTGTGTAGTGGAGAAGGAAACGGATAACCACGTGATAGAGAATGTTACAGATGGAGGTTGGAGAAGATATAGAACGACAAATTGTATGGGTTGTTAGTTTTGGGTTAAGGTGGTGTTTGCTATCTAAAAATCACTAGGGGTTGTGAGTGTTTATTAGTGTTATAGTTATCTAGCTGTTTGCATGGGATATAAAACACTAGTGATTTGTGTATTTTCAGAGTGTTTTTAAAACCCTAAATGATGTGAACTATACCATTCTATTAAAAAAATTCAATGATTTGTAAAACCTCTTGGTCACAATTCTTGTTGATTTAGTTATAAACGAACTAGGTTAACCATGTTTTTCTTCTTGATTTAGTTATAAACGAACTAGGCTAACCATGCTTTTGTGTTTTAAAACCCTAAATGATGTGAACTATACCATTCTATTAAAAAAATTCAATGATTTGTAAAACCTCTTGGTCACAATTCTTGTTGATTTAGTTATAAACGAACTAGGTTAACCATGTTTTTCTTCTTGATTTAGTTATAAACGAACTAGGCTAACCATGCTTTTGTGAATACCCGTGCAGGGGACACTAAACAGTAATCACTGGAAGTCGTCAACCGAACAAGCGAACAATGATACTTGAATCCTTAATTGGAATAGGTCATACAACTCGTTCTACTCGAACGACGGCCCCATTATTGGAAAAGGGTCATTCACCTCGTTCTACTCCCCATTATTGGAAAAGGGTCATTCACCTCGTTCTACTCGAATTGTTCCAGGTCCAACCCAAATCAGATCAAATTTGGTCAGTTTTTTTTAACCATTTTGAATACAATGGACACGGGTTGGCTTTACAGGCTAGGTTTTGCCACCCCCTGGTCCCTACACCCGATTCCAGCACTCAGATGTTCCCAAAGCCCTTAACAACAATGTACATCATACAACACCGGGTAATCACACATTCCTATATCAAAATAATCACACATTCCTATATCAAAATTTTCAGCAACTGCTCATGTAAAACTAATCCAACGAGCTCTGTAAGTTCTGTAACTTATAGCTCAAATGGACAGTAACGAGTAGGATAACTAAAAGCTCGAGCTCGGGTTACAAACCTAATCAAGTAGCTGACAGTATTGACAAGTCCATACCCAAAGTCCATAAGGTACAACAAGATCCAACTTGATTTAGATTACATCTTACAGATATTTAGAGGAATTTTACCTTATTTGACCTCTCGCGGCTAAAAAGCCTCTGCTGGAGAAAAAAAAAAACAAAAACCGATCAACCTTAGCCTCCAAGGATCCTGCTAAAGTACAGCAGGTGATAGCTAACCTGACTGTTGCACACAAGTACGGAGTACAAGCTGTCAATGAGCTGCTGAAAAACATGTGCAAGAGGTTGGCTGGCTTCACCCAGAGTTTCTCTTACAGTGATCACCTAATACATCAGCATCAGATGAAAACCCTGGAGGCTACTTTTCGGTCGGTCCATGTACATGACCTAGGTTATAACTTGAAGTCTTCGACTAAGGTTTATTATCCGTAGACAAATTCTGAGATGAACCACGATAACTTGGATATGGTTACACTCTTTATGACATGGGAAGTTCAAGAAGGATGACAAAGTAACATCTCTCGGACTCTCTAATGTATTGAACTTCACCATTCATAAGCTTGAGGATCTTACGACACATGCTCAAACCTAGGCCTTCTTGTGTCGCCCATCTGCTGCTGTGAAACATGTCCTGGATCAAATCGGGTGGAAGCCCCTCACCCGGACAGACCATTCTGCAAGAGCACAGACAAATTCTATTAAGGCCTAATCATATTATATTGCTTTCTACCACAGGAAGCCATATATCTTTCCAACCAACCAAAACAAATCCAATTGAGTTAGCCATGAATAAATCACCGGCAGCTTCCATAGACCAATACCAGTTCCTCGTTTTAGTAACAAGCCTATGAACTATGAAGTAGTTAGGGTTCTTGGCAAAGTACACCCATCTGAACCATTTATCTGATTTTACAAAGCAGCATTCTCCTGGGATCTTTATTATCTTCCAACCGACAAGCAATTAAAGTGAAACAAACATGCAGATGATAATCAAAGAAGATGAAGAGTTAATAGTCAATTATCATCATCTCAATCTCTAATTTTGATTATCTTTTTAGAGATAGGTTCCCATGTACACTATTATCATCATCTCACTGCTTCGTTTCAATTGCTTTTTGAGATTGATAAGTTCCCATGTAAACTGTCAATATTCATTCAAGGTCATTGATAAATCTAGTGGTTTGTCTGATTGTCTTGCAGACCTTTAAAAACAAAGAACATCTATAATGTTAGCATCTATGTTGGTTCCTGCTGTACATATTATTGGTCAAGTAAACAAAGGATTTTCACAGGGTCTAAATAATGCCATAGCAATAGTATGCACGTTGTTACAGATAAAGCATTCAAATAATTTGTAGAATAACAAAACCAGTTAGAGAGAAGCATACCTGAATGCAATCTGCAAGGCATTTAATCCATCAAAGACTTCTTTCACCGAAGGCCGTACATGAATCTCCACCCAACCATCAGGAGATGGAGCATAACGCACCATATTTAACAGGAAATCTGCCAAAACTTGCTGAATTCTAGCTTGGTCGCCTACTACAGCCAGTGTTTTTATTTCTTCGGGAATATCTCTAATCAACTGCAAACCTCTTTCCCTCAACAATATCATCACTTGACTAACAACAGCGTTGATGACACTTCCCAACATAAATTCAGCCTTTTCCAGCTCCAATGATCTAAAATAAACAATATTATTAGTCATATAAGTAAATATTGCATATACATCAGCAAATACTTCAGCTAGAAGATAAAGGACGTATGAATAAAAGGGGAAAGGGAGATTGCAAGATGTACCCTAATATTATCAGAGTAGCACCCCATAAATTTAAAGATATTGATTATTCTTCAAAAAAAAAAAAACTTCACGTCAATTATAAAATGGATTTATAGAAATTACCCATCTTCTATCCTTTCTAGATGAATGTCTCCTAAAATCATCCTCATTTGCTTCTCACAAGCAGAATTTGTATGGACAAACTGCTTCTGATCCTCATTTAGGTTTGTAGTTTCCAAAAGAGAGTTTGTGAACCGGATGCCATTCAAAGGATTCTTTATTTCTTGGCAAAGATAGGCCAATTTCTTCATCCTTTCGAAACATATCTTCTCTTGCTGTCTTTGGACTTTCAGAGCTTGTTGCAGTTCAGGACTAGCTATCTGCAAGAAGCAAAATGCTCCAATAATATGGCCATCCAAATTAATTCTCTTATTTGCAGTCAATAGAGCTTGAACAAATTTCCCACTTCGGTCAAAGAAAGAAAACGGGTGTTGGTCGTTATCATGCCCTCCAATTGCATTATGCAAAACAATCATGAATTTTGTCAAAGCGTCAGGACCCTTGAGTCGACAACACCCACCAAAAACCTCTCCAACCAACATTTTCCCTATAATGTCCCCTCTGCCCCATCCAGTCAACTTTTCCATGGCTACATTCCACTCAGTGCAGCATGTATTCTCGTCTGAAGCAAATATAGGAGGAATTAAAGGATTTGGACTATGAACAATCGCTTTGTAATCACCCTGTATATTTATGAATTTATCCATTACAATTTTCTGGCCTGTCACATCCTGACCAACAAAGCATACTCCAACTATTTTGTTGGTGAAATCTTTACTGGAGCAGGCATTTACCACCACATAAACAGCATTGTTACTTTGCTCAGAGTTAAATGTCCTCAACTTAATTTCTACATTCTTATCTTCTTCACCTGCAACAGAGAGATAGGAATAGGTAATTAATCTGAGTACAAAAAAATATACAAGAAAGCTTCCACATTTTCGGGTTATGATCTAAGCTAGTGACAAAAACCTTAAGGATATATAAGTTAAAGTGTACATGCAAAGTAAAGTCAGTAGGTCCCCGGTACCACAATTTACTGAAGGGTCTATAAATCATCCTACAATGAGGGTTTTTCAACAAAGTTCAAAGATATTTGGCTTGGGAGCTTAAAAAGAAACAAACGGTTATTTGAGCAATTAGAATAGTAGCCTATATTAGGACTTATAATGAGATGGTGATTTCCTCATGTGAGCTAAGTGGCACATAAAAGCCATGCCAGCCAACAACTCTCTTTCGAGGAGTGTGCAGATAATTTTATTGACTATAAGAAGAAAAGATAACGCACGTCTAAATTTAGAATATTTTAAGGCATTAGAACACCCTTTGCTGAAGTTATATACGTCTTTAGGATTGTATTTCCTTCTAGACGTCATTTGTAACTATCTATTTCATCCACATGTCAAAGATTTCAACTATTCTACCTTTTTTAGCTTCCCTACATCCTAACACAATTAATATTAGCCTAGATCATGAGATTACATATTTCACACTGAATCAGACGATGAAATTTGATTTCTACCAAAAATGGAAGAAAAAGGTTGCATAAACTTCAATATTATTCGTTTGATCTCTTGTATTTTGATGATAGAGTAAATAGGGAAATTACTACCTCTTAACGCATGATCAAGTAGTTTTTCAACAATCTCAACCGACTCCTTGTACACAAGGTCATGAACCAAGGATTTTCCCATGGCTTCCTCCACAGAAAGCCCTGTCAATTCTGCAGCCTTTGCATTCCATCCATTTACACAACCATTGATATCGACGGCAAAGATAGGAGCTGTAGCAGTTTCTATCAACCTCACCATTTCTCTGGCTACTGAGCTGAGTTCATCCATTCCTTGTAAATCGAGCTCCCCAGGCTGCGCACGTATCACGGCCTTTGAATGAGAGGCAGTTTCAGCATCTTTAAAGGAATCACGCAGAATAAGCTGCAAAGAGTGGATTGCATCCATCTCTGCATTTTCCCATGGCAAACTCCGACTTTTGACCACTTCAAGAAATGCTTTAAATGATGAACGTGGATGCATTCGTTGTCCATCATCTTTGTCCTCAGGATGGTGCTTTGCACCTCCCCACTTGATCTCTTTTGCAGTGTGAGATCGAAACCAAAAAAGATAATCCCTTGTGGTGATATACGCAACAGCCATGCCACAAACAGCATCACCGAGGGCAACAGCCCCAGGGTATCCTGCATCACCAAAACTGTCGGTACTCAACCCAGTTGAGTCCCCGTGGTAAGCTAATAGCCACTCAACAATATCCTTAATTTGGGCTTCAGTAGGGGTTACACCAAGGGAGTAGTACTTCCCTTGGTAGTAAAGAGCTGCTCCATCACATCTAACTAGGTCCATAATAGAAGGGCTTTGGGTAACAATACCAGTGGGTGAGTCTCTAAGGAGCATGTCACACAGAAGGGTTTGAGTCCTTAGGACATGTTTCTCCAACATTTGTGACGCCAATTGGAGCTCCATGTTCAGCTGCAATCCAAAGGCTTGCATTAAGAACTCACATGCATATCGAAGGGGAAACGGGATGGACCTAGGAGACGTGTGATGACACACAACCAAACCCCACAACCTCATTGTATTTCTACCACCAACAGCCTCCTCTTCACTACCGTTGATAATAACCGCCATGACCAAGGACGCAATCGAACCCATATTAGCCATATACTGGGAATGGCACCCGTGAGGAGCCCGGAGAGTGGAACCCACCAAACAAAGAGGCTGAATTAACTGCTCATCCTGAACCACAGATACAGGAGAAGCATGACAATCAACAATCATTCTAACACGGTTCTGCTTGAACAAAAACCTCGAAGCTTGAGGAATATCAGTAGCAGGGTAATGCAACCCAATGTAAGGCTCCAAATCAGACCTCTTGCTCTCAGCCGCAACCTCACCATGCTCATCTTCGTGAAACTTGTACACCATAACCCTGTCATAACCTGTAAGCTCCCTCACACTCTCCACCACAGTATCACAAAGAAGCTTAATATCTCCACCTGGCAAAGATTGTAAATGCGAAATTGCACGCACAGCCAGCTTCTGAGACTGTACGGCACCAGCAATCGACAGCGCAGGGTCCTCCGTCCTGGCTGGTTCCAAATCAATCACGATTCCCACATCAATTCTATGTAAAATGGCATAAAATGGCTTCCCGGAAATCCTAGAGTGGATCCAAACAGGGTTAAGAAGGGTAATTTCACGAGCAGCGAACGCCTTCTCAAGCAAAAGTCCACTAGAAGGGGTAAAAAGGGAACGGACATCAGTGCCTATGGTAAGAAGCTCAGCCCTGTCGAGACTAGGAACAGTATGAGGATTAAGGCCAAGCAATTCACGGGAGTTTTCGCTATAAGCAATAACCCTAAGATTGGACTCACTGACAGCGATCATGCACCCAAAAGGCTGAATGAAGCCACCACGCTGAATCCGGGAGAGGTAAGCGGTGATTTGCTTCTCAGGAACAGATTGAAGGTCAGTGGTGGTTGTTTTCACAGACTGAGAGTAATCAAACGACTTACCAGACTCGCCGGACTGCTCGAAGACCGCATGAAGACGAGCATCGACAGTGTACTGAGCAATGACCCTGCTTACTGACTCCGAGGGGTTGGAGATAGGGTGGTTGCCAGTTCCGGCGTTAGGTGCGGTGGCGGTGGCGGTGGCGGTGCCGAGAGAGTGGATTTGCATACTGCTGCTCCCGGAAGCCATTGAGGGAGTGGAATTGGTCACTCTGGAGTGGCAATTGAGTGGAATTGAGCTAGGGAAACCCTAATTCCGCCATGCAAGGGGAAGTAGGGAGGTTGTGAGGTGTGGAGAGTGGGCGTGTCTAGGGAAATTTTGGGGAAGGAAGAGTGTGAGAATTGAGATGATGAGAATAGAGAGGGGAAGGAAGAAAAGAAGGAGAGGAGAATCATGGGAGAATTTGATTGGCGGCCTTGCTTTCCCGGCCCCTCAATTCCTCCTTATGACGACGAGTCAGATTTATTTTTTTTTCCCCTTGTAAAAACAAATTTGTAGTCCCCAAATGC
Organism: Fagopyrum tataricum; assembly: GCA_002319775.1. Taxonomy (NCBI): domain Eukaryota; kingdom Viridiplantae; phylum Streptophyta; class Magnoliopsida; order Caryophyllales; family Polygonaceae; genus Fagopyrum; species Fagopyrum tataricum. The sequence goes on from CM008286.1 coordinate 13,152,726, forward strand.
ATCATATTTAGCATTCTTGTAAATTGTTTTTATTAAAATAATGAATTTTTATTTTTATAAATTCATTGTAAATATTTGTAGGCCGTTTGAAATTTAATTTTTCTTAGTAACTTGAAGCATCTCTGATAAAACTTAAATAAATTTAGAAGAGAACTGACGCATAAACATTGATTATCCAAACAAATGCACAAGATAATAAAATAAAACACGAATTAAAGCTCAAAAAATTCTTATAAAAGAAGAAACCCTTTATATAGACAACTAGACAAGGACCTTCATACGATGAAAATAATACAAAGAAGAAAATGTTTTACCTTATGTCTACAAAATAATAGGCCACACACTCATATCTATAATAAGCTACAAACTAAATACAAATAAAAATGACAAATAAAACTTATGATAAAATCTTAATATATTAAAAAAAAAAAAAAGGAAGTGGTTTACGTAAAGCAAGTTCTCTAGATGTGGAGTGATGTATTGTACATTGATAAAATATGAAATGTTAGTCATTAGAATATGAACTAAACGTTTAATTTTTTGAATTGGATGCTAATAGGGATGCCTAAATAAGCCTAATGATGTTATGAAATAATAAAGAAATTAACTAATAAAACTAGTTATAACATGAATTAAAAGATAACTAAAAGCCAAACACAATAAGGCTCACATGTCTTCTATCCTTCTATCCAAATGATGCTTCTTAGGTTGAGTTAGAAGTCTCTTCTCCTTGAACTTGGGTTTAGTTGCACACGGTAAGGACCAACTCTCTTCCTTGAGCATTCGTGAATTGGACTAGTAAGATGGTTCGAAGCTTAGGCTTTATGGATAGTTCCATGGTCTCCCGCTTCATTTGATAGCTCCAAATCGTGCATCTCTCCTCCTAAATTATTTACTTGTGATGTTGTCAATGGACCTCTTGATGAATTCATAGATGATTCTTTGTCAAAATTAGGGTTCATATAATTAGTGTGAGGTGAGGCTACACATGTTCAATCCTAATGAGTGTACATATAACTTATACTACATGCATGTATCAAACTAAAAGGCACATGTTATTCATTATATGCATAACTTTATACTTGCTTTGAAACTCAATGGACAAACATGATATATTTTTGCAGACATGTATGTAATGATGAGACAACACTTTTTTTTTTAATCAATAAGATAATAGCTCGATTACACTAAACAATTTTGTTGTATCAAGAGGCCGAAAATCGGTAAACGGACAAACCGACATGCAAATAGTGAAAAACAAGAAGAAAAAACACAACAAAAATATAAGTAAATGACTGAAAAGGTCAACAAGATCCAAAAAAATCAAAACAAACAAACTACATGAGAAGGCGAAGGAAATTTAAGGCTGGCAAAATAGGGAGAGGACACGAGATAAATGAACTATCGCGGTGTCTCGCCGCCGGGAAGCGGGATAGTAGAAACCTTTTTCAAGGGATGTCATATCTCCTACGGAAATATGGATCCACGATGTTCCCCCACCTAGATGGAGGATCTTCGGAGACCGCGAACACCACCACGATCAACAAAGACATGTGACTACGGCATCTTTTGGAACATTCGTTTAGACCACTTTCGAGAAACGACTTCAAAAGGAAAGTCATTCCATCTAAACTTTGGTTAGTCATAAGTTTGTTCTCTACATCTACGAATTTTGTTTGATTCTTAGAAAAATTGTCAGTCTTTGTGTTAAAGCTAAGGGTTCATTGGTAAAAATTTGTTTGTATATATTTCTTATGTCATGGTAATTGGTAAGTTATTTATTACGGTAGTGCCTTTTCATGTGCATTGTTCTTGATTTCCTCGTTAACAATGGGAGATTGAGAAGTGGGTTGGTGGGTGTCTTATTGATTTGCTTTGATTTTGTTTGTTGCTTTTTGTCTTTAATCTTTGAACTATAACACGATAAGTTCGATTATAGGGTTGTTATATAATAGATTGCAAAATTTTATTGTCAAGAGAATGACAATTACCGTTGTCCAACAATTGTTCAAAGTTTATCATATTATTTACGCATATATACATCATTTTTTGGTAGAATACACTATGGTAGCTTGTCAACATTTAATTTACAGCCAAACAACATAAAAATGCAAATGAGTTGTTTTTCCCTGATTCACCTTGGTTTGGACAACATTACTCAAGATCCTTTTTATATAGACTTTGGTCCAACTTTTGTTAAGCCTTCGTTTCTCCATGTTCCAAACTTGGTTCGTTTTCAGAATTATTTAATGATCTCATTTGTTCAAGATTTTGGTGATATCTTTCTCTTGGTTTTTGATTAGCAACGGATAACGGCACACGAAATGTATCCCTTCTTGTTCATCTAGTGGTGATTCTCTTGATATGGTATTAAGAAGAATCCCTGAATTCGTCTTCTTGTTTCATTGTTCTTGCAGTTTTTGTATCCTCGCCAAAGGGTTTGAAAGATTTGTTTTTTATGGACATTTGTTGTTCAACATATCAATATAGAGGCCCTCTCATCGTTTACTGTTTGGATCCTGGCATGCAATACTGACACTAACAACAATGATATCAACCACCCTTCCGCAACTTGAATCTTCTCCCATAGAGTAAACTCTAACTCTTCTTGTTGAACTCTTTCTTGTTTATGTTTGTCGATTGCCACTAGACAAGGGATTGTGAAGGTACCTCCAAGTATTTTTCCAAAGAATATGTTGATAATCTCTTTTTCTCTTTGCCGCTAGGTTGGTTACTTGGTTCAATCGGCTTCCTCAAGGGATCTCATCCTTCCGAAGAAAAGACGGTTGTTGAGAGGCCAACAAGCATGTTGTTTGATCTTGATTTCTTCCGAGATCGCATGGAAACTCATCCGACAAGAAAGAGTTCCGGTGACGACATCGCCTCTTGTGGAGCTCCCGATTTGAAAGACTTTCATGGGCTATTGAGATTTCTAGATTTATGGCTTTGAATATAAGTGGTCATAATACATATGATTTGGAAAAATGAAACTATACGAATTGTACAAAACCCAAATATAAAAAAAGTTGCTACACATGTTTTCATGCAATGATTCAAATGTTTCCTTCTTTTACATAAATTTTAAACTCCAAACTCAAACTCCTTATTTTTACTCTAACTCTTCAAATTACTCTAGTTTTGAATTTTTTAATAATTATAAATTGTCGAAGAATCAGTTGTTTTCTTTGAAATGCTTTACAAAAGTTAAGTATGTTTTGCTTATGCTTTTGTTTCAATTTGTTATTTTTACTATTTTTAACTTGAAAAATAGATGTGTGCGTGCGTGCGTGCATGTGTGTATTATATTTTCTTAAAAATTGATTGTAAAATATTATAAGAAGTTGTATTAATTTCAATTGAATCCTAACAAATTATATTATTGTAATTCAATTGACTATCATTTAATTTTGTATCTCATATATAAATTAATGATATACCATATACTAAAGTAGAGACTGAAATGACAATTGGCACAACAACGTGCATCAACCTCGATCATTTAAATCAGATGTGTTGGCCATTAGTGAAGTCAGCTCATCATATCGCCACGTGTCGCAATCTTATTACATTACGTACCAATTATATATCAAGACAACCTACTTTGTGAAAGGAAATGTTCCCGACTTAAGCCCTGGTTTACTACTGCTGCACGTATTCGTTCCCGGCGCCGAGCTTCACCATTGTTGCACTGCTTCGTCACCTCCGTTGTTTATCAAATACCAGATAACCTCAATCATTGACGCTCATCATTTTCATTGGCAACTACAACACAAATTGATTAGAAGATTACTTTCAAATTCATTAAAATTGCATTTGATTGTTGTTATTGCTTGTGACTGCTATTAATGTTGTAGACCTAACTCTTCTTCGATAGATGACTTTTGTTATTGCTTGTGATTATTGCCAAAAAAATTGTTGTCAAAAAATTGTGTTGTGTTAACCAGCTCTTTCTATTTTCTTTCCTTTTATGCCGTTATTAGTTTGTTGAAAGGCAAAAGTTAGACATTTTTCAAGTTTTTGACTCCTAGAAAGCATAAACTATTGCATTAGTGATCCAAATTTGCAAAAGTTAGACATGTTTCAAGTTTTTGATTGTAGGGAAAAGTTAGACATTTTTTTTGATCTTGACTGCAGGCAAAAGTTAGACATTTTGACGGCAGAAAAGCATAAACTACTGCATAAGTGTTTGAATTTGAGAAAACTCCTTATAATATCTAAATGAAAAAACCAAATACTTGTCTTTTCTTCTTTGCTTTGATGTTATGTTATGTCTCTCAAAACGTTAACAATGTTATGATTTGGTGTTATGGTCTTAATTAATTTGTAATGATGTTGTTTAGTTTGGATGGAGAGTAATATCTCTCAGAGTCGTTGTAGAGGTCCAAATTTTTCATGGAATGATGAACTTGTGATAATTCTTGTGAAGATCCTAATTGAATACCAAAAGAAAAATTGTAGCAAGCATGCATACAATTAGAAAGAAATTACCCAAACCTATACTGGTAAGTGCGGAAAGAGTCGTGTGAAGGATATTTGTAGGAATAAGTACGAGGCATTGTAAAAGAGTACAATGCTTGGAATTTGCTTATGAATTCAGAGACGGGTCTTGGTTGGGACGATAGAACTCGTATGATGACGGCTTCTAATGAATGGCGGGATAGGAATATTAAGGTACTTCTACTAATTTCTTTTACAAGAATGAATTGGAAAAATGTGTATCATGCTTATATATTTGTTAATGTTCCAAGAAGATGCGAATTGTAAGAAATACAAGAATAAAGGAATGGATGTTGAGTATGAAAAGATGTAGCGTTCACTTTTTTATGGAAATGTAGCAACAGGGCGACTAGTTATGTCGTTTGGCATAATTCGTGAAACAAGTCCCGGGCTTGTGTCACTTGAACCTAATGAGGATGTAGGAGTAGGGGATATTGGAGGTGATCGATGTTGAGTTCTTTCGCACATTTGTTGACAGCTGCAATGATGAAACATTATATAGCCACTCTGGAGTACGAGATGACCTCAACGATATGCTATTTGAGACAACAACAACTCCTACCCCAACTCCAGTGACTAGAGTTACACAAAGAAGGCTCTAGTGAAGAGAAAAAGAAGACAATCAAGTAGCTCTTCTAAGTTAGAAGAACATCTAGCACACAAGGGAACAAAGTGAGAACATAATTGCCATTTTTTAAGGAAAAGTGAACTTCAAGGATTTAGAGGAGATAAATTTGATGACAAAAGGAATAGAAATGCTTGATCGGTTTATGGAAACGAATTTAGTTGAGGATGGCTCACTATTGTAGTGTTTTATTATTTCGAAGACTAGAGTAAAGAAGGATATGAAACTCTTGGGTAAATTGGTCGACGAGAGAAGAGTGAAGTGGTTGAAATGAAAGTTTGATAATCGTTGAGTTATGTGGTTGCTTGAAGTATATGCGTGTTTGATTGTCGTTGTTTGACATTTGTATTTCTTATTGACGTTATGTTATTTGCTTTAAGGATATGCGTGTTTCATTGTCGTTGTTTGACATTTCTATTTCGTATTGTTGTTAAGTAATTTCCTTAAAGGATATACATGTCTCTTATAGTTAAGTTAATATCAATTCTATTTATGCCCTTGGTAATCATCTAGTTGTTTATGTGTGTAATTTCAACAAAAAGAAGTTTGAATATCATGTCAAACGCGAGCAAAGCAATTGATCAAGAATTACAGAAACGTTATCGGCACATAAAATGTACACATGTTTGGCAACAACTGCAAACACGAAATGCTTTGGTGGCCGACCATTACTTTAAACACATGCACAAGGAGCCTTGCTACACTGAGTGCGAGTGTGGGAAATTATGGATGAATGACATATTCGCAGGTCATCACACTCGGACTGTCAATATGTTTCGAATGGATGTTGAAATCCTTTTGTGGTTGTGCAACAACTTGGAACAACAATACGGTCTACCCCCATCAAGAGAGGTCTCCGGATTGAAAAAAGTGGGGGTGTTCCTAGATACTCTTGCTCAAGGAGCATCAATTTGTGTAGTTGCTGAACATTTTCAATGGTCAACGGAAACCGTCCATCGAGCATTCCACGATGTGTTACTTATCATTCACCGGGCGTGGGATTGGAGGTCGTGGACTAGTTAGTGGTCTTATCCGACCAAGGAATGCCAATTTTCCTATGATAGTTATTCACATTACTTCAAATCCAAGATATAAGGATTACTTCAAGGTACGAGAAATTTTATATAATGGATTAAGTAGTTATGATTATTCACTAAAATGTATGTCATTCGTACGCAGGAATGCATTGGCTGTTTTGATGGTACACATATTAGTGTTTGCATCCCTAAAGAATCACAAGGTTCATTCATCGGTCACAAAGGAACCGTGACATTCAACGTCCTAGCAGTTTGTGATTTCAACATGATGTTCACGTTTGTGTTGTTTGGATTGGAATGGTCGGTACATGACGCCAAGGTTTTGGATAATATCATTTGCAACCCAAACGTATAGTTTCCTCTTCCGCCTGCCAACAAGTACTATCTTTGTGACAAAGGTTATGCAGATATGTCAGGTTTTCTAGTTCCACACTCGAAGATAAGGTATCATCTGAATCAATTTGATAATGAACCACCAAACAACAAGAAAGAAGCGTTCAATCGGACACACTCTTCTCTAAGAAGTTGTATTGAATGTTGTTTCGGAATCTTGAAGAAGAGATGGAATATTTTAGTTGCCATGCCATGTTATCCGGACCACATACAAGTTGACATTCATTTTGCTTGTTTCACACTCCACAACTTTATTCGCTTGTACTCTAGGTATGATGACTTGTCTCAAGATGAAGACCAACAACCGATGACTAACGAAGAGGATGTAGAAGATGTTGAGAACAACGTTACTAATGATAGATGAATGAACCATATTCGTGATCGTATTGCTACTGCAATATATAATGCAAGAAGGAAGCACACTTATGAGCCAAGTTAAATCTTATTCCTGATTCTAGCCTAATACTCAAGCCTATAATTGTAACCATAACATGATGTCATATACTAAATATTTTCATCCTATTCTTCTTGTAATAAGGAATCAGTGGTAGCAACACTAACATGGATATGATCATACAACCATATCAACGAAGACCAAACAAAGACCATAGCAGGTCATCATTATAAATGCAAGTGTAAAGCTGTAAAGAAAATCAAGAAAAATAAAATAAATAAAAAATCCACCATCTCTACCTTTCACTACTTGGACAATACAAGTCCAAACAAACCCTAGAATTTGATAAGTTAATTGATAATAGACACTAACCTAGTTTCTTGTAGACAACCATAAATTCCTCCATTATCTAACTAGGGAATGAGATCTAAGAAATATTAGTTCGAAATTGGAATCCACATGCCCATCTAACAATGACAACAGAAAACAATTTGTTGCAAGCATAATCAAATCGCATCAATTGGGCATTTTCCAACTCCTTGTTAAATTCACTTAGTTCGAACTTCAGATTTCTAGGATTTGCCATTGACATTGTGCAAAACCCTAAACATGGAAGAACATTTTCGAGACTATGTAAAACCCTAAATATGGAAGAACTATCAAGGAAACAAAGAAGACATACTTGAACCACCGGTGAGAAGACTTCGAAGCACCGGCGAGAAGAGTTTGAACAACGGAAGAAGAAATCGTCGACTAGGAGCTTTCTGTCTCGGCATGGGATAGAAGGTGTAGATATACGTGGTAGGGATCGTAAATATCGTTAACAATAGGGATACTAGGGTAATTTTATTTTAAAAAACACTTACCCAAATATGGAAACTGTGCTCTATTCTATGGTTTCAAAAACACCAAATAAAACACTTTGCACTACTTTACACACTCCTACCAAACAACCCTAAAATAGGAAACACAATCGTACACTCATTTACAGTAGTACAAATGACATAGGAAACACATCCTAAGTTACATTTTCGCTTTGTTGGAGTAGTTTAATTGGTTCTTTGAAATTGCTATAACTAACCAGATTTTGCGAATTTTGTTAAGATTTGGTTTTACAAAATAAGATTTTACCATTTATTATTAGTTTACTCGAAAATTTTATAACTAAATATCAATCTTTTTACACAATTCACTTCTTTTTTTTCTACTATTTAATTAAAATAAAATTTTGTAAAAAATATATGAGTTTCACAAAATCTCCTTTTAAAATGAGATCCTATTTTAAGTGTATTGTGGTTTAAAATATACGAGATTCAAAAAAATATATGAGATTCACAAAATATCCTTTCAAATAATCCAATAACAGGGAAATCGGGAGTAATAAAATTATAATCCAATAATGATAAAAAGCATTATATAATCCAAATACCACGTATATCATGATATGAAGGAAACAACACTATGGAGATCTTGCATCATGCATAATATGATTAGTATCAATCGTATACATCTCGCATCTTGCAATCAATATCTTGAAGTGCACAAATAGAAAAGAAGATTTATGCGCAACTCTCACATCTTGCAATACATAAACAATGATCTACCATAACACATTTGTTTACTTTGTTAATGAACCATTGTTGATATAGTTCATTTGGTTCATTTTATCACTAAATTGTTCAAATAAGTTGAACACGAACATACATGTGCATGAACACAAATGTGCATGTGCATAAACACATATGTGCATGAACATTAATGCACTAGCTCGAAGTCGTTCAAGTTAAACTAAAAGTGATCGAGAGATGAAGTGAGACGAAAGTCAAAGTTGATATTCAAACAAAAAGAGTAGTATTTTTGTTATACTAATTAGGTATACATTGGTGAAGATATTATTTCATATATATTACCACAATTGTTATTCTCAATCAAGGAAGAGCATTTATATGATGAATAATATATAGCTTACTATAATATTAATTCTAATTTTAGCCGTTGTTTTATTTTCATCCAACATCTTATATATGTTCTCAATCCTTACAATAAGAAATATTATCACTTGAACAGTTGAACCTAACCATATATTTATATACAAGAATTGGTTTGGATGAGAACTCATTTTAGGGAGAGAAATGAGAACATCTGAGAGTCGTTGAGTTATAATAGATCAACAATTAAGATTGAATCAAAGCATTTAATTATATCATGTTAGTATTTACCATACTCGAAAGATATTATACCTTTTTATGTTCATGAACAATATGTTCAACTATAAATTAAAAAAAAACAAAAAAACTCATAAATACAATAATAACATGGTTAATTAAGAAAGTATGTGCAATCGAGTGAATAAAAAAATATTTATATAAATTGAATGAGAAAAATATATAAGGGAACTCTTATACACAATAACATGACTAGAAATATACAATTAAATGTTTTTGAGAAAAATGGGTTAGTGAGGCTTTTTTGTATCCGTGATACAATCTAAACCCCTCTATTTTTCTAATAAATTTTTAATTCTAAAATTAATTAATAAAAATATAAAAACATAACTTGATAGGGAGGTGAAAATTAAAATTCTATAAATACAAGTAAAATCTATTTAAACGAAACCCTAGCCGATTCTGAAACCATAGCCGTCCATATCCACCAAACCCGACAGGTTCTCCGCCCTCATGCCGTCGGAACCGCCTACAACCCCTAGCGTATCTACAATAGCCAAAATCGGAGTTTGTATTCCTCTTCGTGTGAACAGCCAGCCGAAATCGGAGCCACCAGTGGTCGAACAACCGGCTGAAATTGGGTTGGAATCGGAGACTAGAGAACCGTCGGGAACTGCCGAGAAATGAATTATCAGTGCATAATATACTACTAAAAAAAATTTTAAAACAAAAGAATAATTTTCCTGGAAAAAAAAATCATAATTGTTACCATTTAGTTCAAACTTTATATGCAGACTTTGTTAATTTAGTTTACATATTTTATAATATCCGGTCCTATCTTTTCTTACACTATTCTCAATTAATATTTATGAATCACAAGTTTTATTAATATATTTTTATTATAATATTGTTCAAAATTTTATACTATGAGTTTATGTTCAATTAATTCAAATATTATATATTATAAAATTCATACTTTATTTTAAAATTATAAAAATACTATAAAGTTTTTTGAGCCATTATTGGTACAAATAATTTGAACTATTTAAACCAAATTTGTGAACGATTTGTACAAAACTTTGAACCAAAAAGTATCCGTAAAATAAATTGAAACGTGTCAGTCCGACAACACTTCGTAATTTCATATCGGAGGAACAACTCCTTACCTTAACTTTTACCATAACCTAATAAAAATTCGCATCATATAATAGATGAATTAAGATATTTTTTTAATTAATCCGTCAATATAAAATCATAGATCAAAGAGAAAAACCTTTATCAAATATTTTTAACATATTAATGATAAATTTATCATTAATAAAATAATTTGAATTCAATATGTCATAAACTTGTGTATTCTTCTAATATATTACTTAAAAAAACATGGAAGAAATGGGAAAGTAGGCCTTTTACGTATAATTGAACATCATTAAACTCGCATGTGTATCCTCCTAATTATATAAAAGATTAATTGAAGGGGTTAATTAGTAATTTAAATTTGGTAAAGCCCAAATTCAATCCATTTAATGAATTTAAGGTCCAATCAGGTTCACTTGTGTTACACAAGCCTAAACCCAATACATATCTTGTAGTTGTTGGATTTCGAACTCTGGATGAGTTACCCACCCACCCTTAAAAAACATGGAAGAAATGGGGAAGTAGGCCTTTTACGTATAATTGAGCATCATTAAACTCGCATGTGTATCCTCCTAATTATATAAAAGATTAATTGAAAGGGTTAATCAATAATTTCAATTTATTTAATAAATTCAAGGCCCAATCAGGTCCACTTGTGTTACACAAGCCCAAACCCAATACATATCTTGTAGTTGTTGGATTTCGAACTTTGGATGAGCTACCCTCCCACCTACCCTTATATCAGTTAGACTAATGAAACTTGATAGTTTATTGTTTTTTTTAAAAGTTATTGTCACACAAACATAAATCGATTTACAAAAAGGTCATCGGTTTACACAAGGTCACCGGTTTACACAAGATCATCGGTTTACACAATCACTGCTTTGTGTATTTGTTGTTTATGTAATAACCGATTTACTAATGTCGAGTTACACAAGGTCTGCCGAATCGAGTTACACAAGATCCAAGTTTCCTAAAAATAATACAAATCTTGTACACAAACCCTTATACAAATCATCTGACAAGGCTCGATTTACACAAGCCAAGCGATATCGATTTACACAAGCCAAGCGATATCGATTTACACAAGCCAAGCGATATCGATTTACACAAGCCTATCGATATCGATTTACACAAGCCTATCGATATCGATTTATACAAGCCTATCGATATCGATATACACAAGCCCTTTACACAAGTCTATTGATTCACTCTCCATTTATAGGCTTCTTCAAACGGCGGTTCCTCCAAGATCTAAGGAATCATCCAACAACAGATGCCGGTTTCGTCGGTTTCTATCTACGGATCGACGACGGGGAGCGTGAGCAACCTCCAGCGAGGCTGAGATCGATGAAGGGGATGAAGAAGAGCGTTTTGCGCAAGATGTCGGTTTCAGCCTACGGATTTGTCTACAGATATAATGTAGTTGTATGGATTTGAACGGGAATCGGGGGAGAGGAGGGTACCGTAGAAGGAGACGAGGATCCCGGCGGTGGAGTGGTGATGTTGGTCGCCGGAGTAGGAGATACCGGTGTCATCGACGACGACGGTTAGTCGGAGATTCCAGTCGGACGAGGGTTACAGATCTCGTGTCATAGAGGAGGCGACGGTTAGTGTTTTGAGACTGAGTGTAAATTTATAGGTTTTTTATCTTTAATTTCCCATTATAACATTTTTATTAATTTTTTATAAAATTAAAAATTTATTAAAATTAATAGGAACCTACGTAGTATTTGGTTTACAAAAAGGACTTAAAAGCTCATTCTTCTCAAAAAAAAATCCGATATATAACGTGATAAAAAAAAATTATGAACAAATCACAAGATATGTGTACTATAAACTAGTGTAATCTCTATAAGTGTTTATTATATAATTCAAAAAATTACAATGTCAAGTTTATAGTCAAATGTAAATCAGTACATTAAACCATCTCGATATAACAAAATAATATATAGTCAAATCAAAAAATTTAGCAGTTAAACTTCTTACGTCCAATAAAAATTAAAATATAAAAAAAAGTAGTGTGAATTGAATCACTAGTATTTTTAGATAAAAAGTTAAACTATTGTCTCCTATAAAAAAATCCAATGGAAATTCTCCACTAACTTTCATTCTCCCGTTTAAACTACAAATTTTTTTTTTTTTTTTTTATAAAAGGTAAACAATTCGAAGCATTAAACGACACACCGTCTAATAAAACGAAAGACCGAAAAAAATCGATAGACGGACAAACCGTCATGAAGAACTATAATAAAAGAACATCAAAAATAAAATTAACTATTATTGAAGTACAACTACTTACTTGAAGATATACTCGTCCAATTCTTTAACTAAAAGAACATAATCAATTTCATTTCATTCATTTTTCTTAACCAATTCCATTCCACCCTTCTGACCAAACAAACTTGATTTTATTACATTTTTAATTCATGTTTTGAGATCATAAGCTACAAATATTAATTTAAAAAATACTCGTAATAAAATATAAAATATTGAAAATACATAAAAATATCATTTTAAATTATATTTATGAACTTATATCATAGAAAATATACTAAAAATGATTATTTTATTATAAATATAATTTAGCGTCTCTTGTCATATTATCAATATTTATAACAATATCTAAATTTTGAAATTAATTAATTAAAAATGAAATATGACCGATTTTCAATTTTTATTAAAATAAACATGCCGTATAACTTATCTTATTTAAAAAATAATATTAATAAATTAACATAAATCAAATAAACATCAAAATTGTTAGATCGGAGATTTAACAAGATCGTCAGATTTAAATTTTTTAAGAACAGTTTCAATACGGTATGATATTTCAATTAAAATTAACTATTGAAAATAAAGAAATTTATAATTTTAAGTATGAGTTCTCTATTTTAAAATAATTATGTTACATTTTTTTTTAAATAATATAAACTACTTCACTCACTCAGACTTGTTTACTTGTAGTTTATTTATGCTTCATTTAGTTTATAAACTCTGAGTTTAATTTTTGTGCGTATACTTGGAGATTGGTTTAATTCTCTTTGGGTTTATTTGGGTTCATAAACCACTTAAAAATAAAATTATCTGAGTAAAATTATTTTTGCTTGGATGGGTTTATTTTGTTTAAAACCCAATTTTAGCCTTGTTTCCAACCCGATATTTTTTGTTCATCCTTCTCTATTTTCCGTCGTTCTTCGATTTTGTAGGGACATAAGTATATTTTGAATAAAAATAAACCCAAAAAAATAAACTATAAGTAAACAACCTTATATGATTTATATATATAAACTCTTTGAGAAATAAACCCGAAAATAAACTATAAATCGTATAAACTCATTTATCTTATAAATCTAAAAATAAATCAATCTGCAAGTTTGCAAAAATAACCTAATTCCATTTTTTTTTCTTCAAATCATCCACACAGACTTGTTTTTAATCATCAGTTATTCTTATGCTGATAGCTTAACGTCAGCTATATTTATTGCCAGCAAAACATAAAACTCCCTTCAAGAAAAGCAAAAGAGTGAAGTATCTAAATATTTTTATTAAGGATAGTCAGTTTTTTCCCTTGATAAATAGAATTTTAAACATTACATTTTGAAATTTGCGTGGTGTTTGTCCAACATGAGTACATTATAACCAATATTAAAGGTGAGTTTTTAATCGTTTCTTGTTGAAATTAGCGATCTCTTGTATCATACAAAGAAAAATAATACCTTATATAATTTTTGAAAATAGGTTATTGTTTTGAACCTAAGAAATATAGAGCAAATTATACGGAAGTGATATTGTGTTTGTCATACTTTTTTTTCCATTTAAGTATTAAATTTTAGGTATAATTTCCAACATAATATTTATATTTTAAATATCAGCTTTGAAGTATTATATCTCGAATAGAATATTTTTCATAATAAATTATAAGATACAACTTATTAAATTGATAAGTTAAAAAAATTATATTACACTTCTAATATTATAAAAATTAATAAGTAAAAAACACTTTATTACACTTTTAATATTATAATAAACGAATTTAAGACTACTATTAAAATTAAAGCATCATATAATATAATATAGGTCATGTACAACTCATTTATCGCATTTATTGTGATAGAAAAATGTCAAATCAACGTCAAGAGTTGTCGTTACATAATGCATTAGCATCTAACAGTACGAGAGCACCATTATTATTCTTTTTCACGATGTAGAATCTTTTTTTTCCGTTTGTGATAGTGCTTTTTATACTATTTACCTATTACTCATGGCTATAGTTGAGTACTATTATAGCAACAAACAAATATAACAACTTAAAATAAAATCATATTAAAATGATAGAATTTACAATTACAAACATTAAAAACCCAAAGTTCATGCTAAAAAAATAATTTATTTATTAAAAAATCATTTAAAAATGTTTATGTTGAATTCACACAACTTTAATTCAAATCTCCAGATTGGATGCCAAAAATATCCCGACTTAAATCCAACGCATGAGTAAAGTTTGGTAGAACAAATAGAGGAAGAAAAAAAGGTAAAAAAAAGAGTGTTCGGAGGAAAAAAAGAGTACGGAGTAATTGATAATGTGGCCGGTAATAATGGAAAGAAAGGTAAGCCCACGTGAAGAAAGTGTGTGTGTCACGTGGGGGAGGTGGGGGCTGCCTGGACCGCTTTGTTGAGGGATCAAGGATAGAGACATACTTGACATGTTGTTTTCATGCTTTTAAGATTTTTCTTTCAGATGCTTTTTTTATTTATTTTGTCTATTTACCGCGCTATCTGCCAAAATAGTGCTCAGTAAATTAATTTTAACTTCATCCCCTATTCACTTACAAAAAAAAATTCCTACAAAAAAACTTCAAAAATAAAACAAAACAAAACAAAAAACTTTGCCCTCCTGCTAATTTAACGCTATCAGGCAATTTTATATTTTAAATCATGATCTACTATTACTATATATTAAAGCAAAATAATTTATGTCATGTCAATCCAGACTAATTTTTGAAAAAAATTTAGAATAAAAAAAATATAATTGATATTAGCTATTCATAAAAAATATTTGTTCATATAATATTAGAAATAAAAATAAATTTGTAATATTATGCTATATAATTTTCAAAATATTACAATATTTCATGATAATATAAAAATAGCATAATATTATTATTTACGTATGAATATATTTTAAAAAACAGTTCATAGATAAAGCATATAGTTGTGAAGCTGAAGATCTAACTCTAAACTTTCATCTTTGTTTTTATCCTTAATAAAAAAGATAATAAAAAAAGAGGGGGAAAATCAATATCTTCGCCCTACAATATTTCACTAAATGTTAAGAGGAAAAAAAAGAATTAATTAATTTTTTTTTTTAAATTAAGGGTCAATAAGAAAAAGTAAAGGTTAGATTTTTAATTCAAAAATCAAATAGACTAGTTAGAAATTTTAGTCTATAATCCGATCATAAAATTTTCAAAAAAATAATTATGAGTGATATAGTATAATTATTGAAATTAGTATATTATAATAATATTTATGTAAGAAACACTTCAAATAATAATAAGTATAAATGTAAATATAGGTTAAGGTATGGAGTGTATGTCGGACCGACATACATCAATTTTATTTTCAACGGGCGCTTTTTAGTTTGAAGTTTTGTACAATTTATTCGATTTTTATTTATTTATTTTTGATTAGTTCAAATTATTTGTATTACTGTACCAGTTCAACATTTAAACTCAGTTTAACTTTTTTGTTTAATTCGTTCAAGATTTGCGTACTATCGGTTCTATTTTTTTATTTATTTAGTTATATTTTTATGTACTTGTGTACGTGTTTGACCTAATAAAATTTGATGTTTAAACTAATAGAGCACAAATTTCGAACCGATAATACACAAAATTTAAACTAAGTTAAAAAATATATAATATTATAAATAATAATAATAATAATAAATCCAAAATTATGATAAAACATCAACTAATAATATAAAATGTTTAAATTAATGATTATTCACTCTATATGATCTAATAATATTAAATTTAACTAACAAATACTTTTTTTTTAAAAATGTACTAATAAAATTTGTGTTCCATAGACATTATTTGAGAATAGTGCAAAAACGATATCAACTAATAGTGAAAAAATATGTGAACCAGAATAAAAGAAGTTTGAACCATTAGTATGTAAAAGTTGAACTAAAATTTTAATAACTAATTTTTTTTAAAAAAATTACATCTATATTAGAATATCAATTTGTTCATTATTTGTGCTAACAATTTATTTTATGTTCATTTTCAAATAAATTAACATTTATTTATATTTTATTAACTAAAAGTTCATATTTTACTAGCATACATTTTATCGAAAAATATTGGTTTACCAAAACCACTCCCACAGCCCATTTCACCCATCTATTTTTATCACTCAATAACCAAAACAAAGTTTACCAAAACCACTCCCATATCCCCATTTAACCCGTTTTATTTTTATGAATAATAACCTAAAATAACCATCTATCAACATTGAACCGAAAATAATACAAACTTTAAAAGTACTAGGAGTAATTCAAACTATCAACGCATTTACCAAAAATAATACTTCATACTTTTGCGGCAAAAATCTTAGCTCCGGTGATGACGTGAAAACCGAAATCTTACGTGTCATCAAAATATGAATTAATTGTGTGACGTTGATTTTATTTATTTTTAAATCAATTCAATTTTAATAGTTGTATTATTTTGAATTATTTTTTCTTATTTTTATCACTCAATACGTAAAAGATTGGTTCACCAAAACCCTCCAATAACCCCATTTGACCCATCTTATTTTGACACAAAGTACATATATATATATGAGATCTAACATCCTATATTACAATATGAACTAATAGTATTAAATTGACACTTGCTCAGTTAATTTGAACATTGAAATATGTGTTTAATAATCAATTATTAAATGTAAACTTCATCATTCAAATAATAAGGCTTAATTCAATGCTTTTATTAGTTGATAATAACATCATAACAGTCTTGTGATCTTATCCAATACTACCACAAAATCGAAAAGCGACAACACAGCTTGATAGAAGACTTCACCAACCCATACCCAAATACCCATCAAAAGGAAACTTTAGCAGAAGATATGCCGTATACTCCACAACAAAATCCAAAACTTGCTTAGAATAACAAGTAACGACGCACTAGAGCAGTGTCACACGAATTGATGTTTATTATGATCACAACTACGAAGTTACAAATTTTGTAACATGACACGACGATATGACTTAACAACAACACTATCCTAGCAACATCTCAACAACATGCAAATATTTAGGCTGGTATGGAAATGAGGAAATGCTTGTCGACATCGAGTTAGCCTGCTATGGTCAAGATCATCACTTGGTGTACAGGACATCCTCCCATGGGTGACGGTAGAGCGGCTGCTTTAACCTCTTCTGGTCAAAAGTGTGCCTGAAAGTACAAG
Source organism: Fagopyrum tataricum (assembly GCA_002319775.1). NCBI lineage: Eukaryota > Viridiplantae > Streptophyta > Magnoliopsida > Caryophyllales > Polygonaceae > Fagopyrum > Fagopyrum tataricum. Next base: position 13,170,456 of record CM008286.1, read on the forward strand.
CCATAGCCACATACGGATTAGTCAAACCCCAACTATGATACTAAAATCAATTGACAATATAGTTATATGTTTTCGGTCTATAATGAAAGTGGTAAAAGTTTATGTACAAGCGGTTAACTTACCCGATTAAACCGATTGATCGTGCCAGGACAAAGAGGCCGTTGAGGTAACCGATTTCAACAATCTCATCAATCTCTTGCTTTATGAACATGCCACTTCCAGCAAGGAGATCCAAGAAGAGGGATCCAATGGCACCATCAACGTTGAGAACAAGGTTGTTTGCCTTTGATAGTGTGTAGTTTTCCACCTGAACGGCATACTCCATGTATTTAACCGAAGGGAAATGTGTTCTTGCAAATTTCTGCAACAGCTCTACTCTCTTGTCCCTGTTGTCTGCTCTCTTGATCCTGTACAATTAGGGCTGTTATTACAGATCAACTTTGGTATACTCATGTTAGCTCGTTTATAATAAAGTCCAGCCTAAATTTTAGTTGAACATAGAAATCTATCATATTCGGCTTGTTTAGAAAGTGAATGAGTTCGAACCAATTCAGAGCTCAAGAAGTTTAGTTCGGGTCATATAAAGTCTCAAGGTAGAATCGATTTGTTCAGTACGGGTCAGGGTTGTTATCCACGGACCGAATGAAAAATGGATTGAGCTTTGCAATTGGCCTAGACCAAACCGAAAATTCCATCCAGACTGATTTTTCAAAAGAAAATATAAAAAAGGAGATATTTTACGTGTGATTGAAAACTATTTAAAGATAGGATTGGTTTGGGTCCATTTGGTGTGACCAATTGCAAGGGTTAAGTTTTTAGAAATTACAAAATTTTTCTATAAGTCCAGAACTGGGACCGAACCATTTTGGACCGAATTGAGCTTATTAGGCCCGGTCATCGGTCCACTGAGTTCCAAGATTTGGCTTTCAGTCAGGTTTTGGACCGATGACATCCCTGAGTAGAGTTGTACTCTTGGTTTTTACTTTGTTTAAATTAATTTCAATGAATAGGTACAGAACATATGCAAGGAAGTGTTCGAACCTGTGCCCAATTCCAGGGACACGAATGCCCTTCTTCTTCATGCTCTCGACAAACTCATAAGGTGTAAGACTCTGATATTCAAAAAGAACAAAACCAGATTAATATTTAGGGGAAATTAAAAGAAGAAAATAAGGATAAAATTGACTTGATCGAATGCAAAAGCTCACCCGATCATAAGCATCCTTGAAGCATCGAGCAGCATCATCAACGGCCCCACCAAATCGAGGACCAATGGTAAGCAAACCTGAGATAGAAAATCTTACAGGTCAGTAGGGTATAAGTGTGTTAATGGGTCAGTAAGATTGTGATGTGAATAAACATTTGGACAAGAAATGGTAGAAGCTTACAAACCTGAGACAAGACTTGACACGAGGTCCTTTCCTGCTCTTGCTGTCACTATCGTGTTGTGAGCACCAGATACACAAGGGCCGTGGTCGGCACACAACATGATGCATATCTGTTAAAATAATAAATGCTTAGTATGAAAATCCAAATGTATGATTTAGATTCTGAAAGAAAAATCTTATGGGGAGAACAGAGTAAATATTACAATACAGGTATAGCCAGTAATATTATCATTCAAGTGAACTAACAAAAAGGACAGCCAACACAAGAACACGAAGACATCACAAACCAACCTCAATAAATTGTGTACAATAGGGAGGAAGACTGCGCTTGAACCACAGCAAAGATATAACGTCACCGACACCATATCCTTTCTCAACAATGGATGACATGGGAACACCGCCATAGCTAGGCTCCTCACCTTAAATTGAAGGGGAAAACAATTTTATGAAAAAAATGTTATGCTGAACTTTCTCACAGTCGAACAACTTAATCTTGGAAAGAAAGGAAAGAATCTATTTAACCTCTATCATCGGAGATGGTTGATATGATATGAGTTGGAGCACGAACTTTTCCACTTTTGATTGCTGAGTTAAGATCCTCAGGGATCTGTGGTGGCGTAATTTCTTTCACAGGGGTGATTTTCCCCGCTTCAACCTGGCACAGGTGCAATACATATTAGTAAAGCATGAAGAAAACCAACATAAAAGCCGTATAAGAAAGTCAATGAAGAAAATACCAGTTTTTCAAATGTCTCTTTGATGGCACTTTCGAAGGCTTCATAAGAAGTTGGAACAATTGCTCCTGCTTCCTTCAATGCTTGATTTTTACCTTGTGCAGATTCCATTTCTCCCCCACTTTTTGCCCCCTATTGCAAAGTGAGTAAAACATGGGTAAGAAATATTCATAGCTAATTAGAAGGGTAAAGTAACTCAGTGCAGCAACTTACTGCATGCCCAAATTGCACTTCTGATTTGAAGAGCCGCGCACAAGTTCCGCTAACCCAAGCAACCACTGGCTTGTTAATTTTTCCATGTTTCAGGGCTTCAACAAGGGAGTACTCATCCCTCCCACCAAGTTCTCCGAGAACAACCACCATTTTCACCTAAAGCAGTTTAAAATGATAAAGATAAGGAATGGAAGACAGGAAGGGTGACAAGTATAAGAATAAGAGACATCAGACAAGTTATCATGTAGACAAGATGAAATAGAAACAATTACATTTATCCAGCAATAATTACCTACCAACAGCTAGCCCATTCGGAAATAAAACAACTTCTCATTAAAAAAGTCGATATATCATCCATCTTAGAATGAAAAATTTCAAGCAGTATGACAAGAGATCCCAAAATAAGCATTATTCATGCAAGCTAAAGATCAGATAAAGTTCACATGGATTAATAGATACATCTCTTGTATGGACTATATTTGCATATTACACAGAAAAAATAAATTTTGGCACTTCTGTACAGCATAAAAACAAGTTACAAAACGTAGTGCAATGTGTATAAAACAGTCATTATACATGTAGGTGTTATCTGATAAGTTTATAGAAAATCAGGAAATTATTCACTTACAGGAATCAGTGAATAAAGACCAGAGTGCATAGCAAGTATGATGAGTAATTAGCTGTCATTTGGTAAAATCCATCACTTGCTCTGCTAATAATTTCTTAAAATACATGTAGTTCACAGAGAAATATGCTAAGCGAGAAATTCGACTCTTCCTCTAGTAATACGATAGGCTAGTAGATTATAATCTTGGATTTGCAAAGATACCTGAGGAATGTTGTTAAATCGTAGAACGTGATCCGAGAGAGTTGAGCCTGGGAACACGTCTCCTCCAATAGCAATACCTGAGACATTCAAATGTCACCAATATTCTTGTCAAATCTAAAATACATGACATGTCCGATGAGATGAACAACAGAAAAAAGGGCATCTGACTACCTTCATAAATTCCATCAGTGACACGTGCAATTGTATTGTACAACTCATTTGACATTCCACCCTGCAGGGATTAGAAACATTAATATAAAAGTTGGGTATCCACTCAAATATTTCAGGCAGACAAATTTACAATCCAAAAGGGAGAACAAGAACTTTAAGAAAGTGAAAAAAATGCATACAGATTTAGAAACAAATCCAACTGATCCAGGCCTGTAAAGTTTGCACTGAATGATATTATCAATTGTCCCAGCAGTGTCACCAATTCTGAAAGCACCAGCCTGAATGCCTCCTACAGTAGCTGGACCAATAACAACCTTCACACAACAACCAAATAAGTTGGATAAGTTTTTCCTATGAATGTAAGGATGTATAAGATCAACTCAAATGAAATCATCTGTTAGCATGGAAACTAATTAAGCACCAAATGTCTACCTTGTTATTTGCCCGTGCATATGCAATCAATTGCTTGGTGTCTGCCTCAGGAACACCTTCTGCTATTATTGCAACGACTCTGATTGTTGGCTGCTTCAGAGCAGCCATTGAAGAGGCAGCAGCACTTCATTTTAAAATAAAGTTTAGCAGCACTATACATTTAATAAGACTTTTGGATAACCGATGAACTTTTCAATTTATCATGATGAGTCAGTGATATCTCACCTTCTAAATGATGCAAAATTGATAAAAACATCAGCAGTAGCATGAGCAGCACAGGCTCCTTCGATGCTGCAAAAATTCAGACAATAGTCAGCAACTGCAGTTTCTGCTGACACAGCTCAGCTACTGATGAAGGTAACTCAGTAGCAACTCAATGATGAAAAACTAAATTGAGAACCACGTGACTTTAGGTGACCAGGATAAGGAAAGAAAGATGAACCGTATACATAGATGAAGTAAATGCTCAAAATGAAGTTGCATTGTGGTGGCCAGTGGGGTCAAGGTCAAGTTGAGACACCAATTAAAAATAATGCATTTTGGTATATGAGAAAGCACACACAATGTTATCTTGATCTATGAAGCAATAACATATAAGCACGGGTCAAACAAATGACTTGGCAACACTGAGAATATTGAGATTTAGACAGGATCATCTAAGAATAAGATCCTTGTTGACTACACGAATGTTACCAAATCCACCATAAGATAGCATTATGCAAGGTCATTTACCATTATCAATTAACCAATTTCGCCTGTTCCATATCCTTAAAGGCTTTATTTGGTGGATCAATTAACATATTTGAAAATTTTATCGCCCTTGTGTAATCAATTTATATCTAAAACTATTTTCCTGATACAAACACATGCTACCCCAGCCAAAGAAAAACTAAATATTCATTTACCAAGTGTTATTAGATAATCTAAACAACAACCTCCAATCAAAACCAAATAATATGCTCTACAGACCGATTAAGAGATTCAAAACAACCAGAGCACACTAACTGCAATTGTCCATTTAAACATAAATCAATAGGCTAAAACGTAGTACAGAGGAAGAAAACAAAAAAAACAAAAAAAACAAAAAAACAAAGTCTATGCAGCCTCTTTAAAACCCCAAAAATTATTCTCTTCTCTAGTGAGATATTATCAAGTTCCTTTCCATACAGCCTAAACATGATCAATTGGTCTTGTTAAACAAGAAATTTTCCACATGTCATAGTGTAGGTAAAATATAATTTGGTATATGATGACCATGTCATTTTTAATACACTTCATATATAATCAGTTGTTTTAGGTTGCTCTTCACGGTGAAGGGGTTAAGTTTACTTAAAATTATCTATGATGACAACTACAATGGAGGTAGTAACTATGGTAGCAAAGTAGCAAACTAACAAGAAAAAAGAATAAATGAGCTGATTGACATCCAACGATTCATCCAAATTGTGGAGAGTATGAAAACTCTAAAGTGCTAGTAGTGGATGGAGAATACATACGTAGGGTGGACAGGGATAGCAATTTCTTCCTGACCGAAAAAGAGTTTCTGAAATCCATCGGAACCAGGGTTGATTATTCCAGCAACAGACGGTGTCTCCCTCCCTAGAAATTAATAAATACACACGTTACAATTAAAGCAAATAGTTAGAATTGCCAATTTGGCCAAAAACTACTAAGTTAAACTAGAACTACGGTCATGTGTGGAAATGATAAGCAGGTGAATTATAGTTCACAATCTTCACATACCACAAAGGAAGTCAAAATCAAGCATCCGCTGAATGGGAAGCTGTTTGTAGTTATAGAACAACGCTTGTGTGCTCTTGGAAAACAGTTGCCCGGTTGCCATGGTTCAGGCTTAAAGAGGCCTGTGAGCAGAACAACTAGCAGATAAGTACTCGAGCCATAGCATCAAACGAAAGCAATCTAGGCATGGATAATCATCGATAAAATGTGTACAATTGATTTATCAATCAAGCAAAATGCTGTTTGCTGATCAGTCAATCTCTATCACAGACGCAATTGAAATTGACAATACTGAAAGGAAGCAGCTAACAAAGCAACTCGATGGACGAAAGGAGAACTTCAAAGCTACGATACTATGAGCGGTCCAGCTATAAATGTTGACAACTAACTTCAACCAACCACAATACCTCAGATCTAACTCGAGGTAAGTTTCAACTAATATAATAGTTTACAGTCCACCAAACACCTAACTACTTAAGCTCGACAGACCGAAAAATCACATATACACAAGATCGAAACATGAGGACGAGAAATCAGATAGCTATTCAGGAAGTCGAAACTAAGAAGACCGAAAACTGGAAGTGAATCAAATCACAAGAATGTAATTGGAAATCTGACCTGTACGGGAGAAGTTACAAGCCTCGGAAACGATTGAGAGAAGAATAGCAAAGTGGCAGGGAGTGAGAAAGCGTTTAAATAGATTGAAAAAAAGATGAGTAGGCGGGGAAGATGTGCGCTGGTTAATGGTAGGTGGATGAGTGGCCGGTACTCAACAGGTTCCGTTTGAGAACCGCTGGTTTACCATATTAGTAGCCGAAACTTACTGAGCACATGAAATCCCAATTGAACTTATTGTTTTATAAGATAGTATAACTTTCGTAAGGTTGAATTGTAAAACACCTATATCGTAATATATTTATATTTTATTTTCGTAAGCTTTTTAATCCTTTTTTTTTTTAAGTTTTGACTTTCAGACACCCATTTTGTAGTCTATATTTTTTGGTTGTGAAAAAGATGATTTTTTATAGTTTATATTTTTATATAATTTTACTAGGTTAATAATCATGATAACGTTCTATATGTTTGTAAAATTGATCTTTCACACGAACCATCCACACGGGTCACAGCTAATTTCTTTCAGTACAAAGAGAAATAAAATAAAATTTATTTAGATGTAAAATAAAAGTGAGATAAAAGAAATTGAAATACCAATCTAACAATAAAGTGAGCAAGGCATTGCATCATCATTCTACTTTCTCCTAAGACGTTCTTTGCTTTCGAATTTTTATGTTATATTTTGTGCATTTCTTTTTCTAGTTGTTCATGACGGTTAGTTCGCTTGTTGACGTCATGTCGTTTAGTGGGTTCGAACCGCTTTCTTTTATCAAAAAATATATTTTAAAAAAATAAAGTGAGCAAGGTAAGCGCAGGCTGCGCAGCCACATATATAGGGTGGAAGGGAAGATGCCATCTCAATAAATTTTAAAAAAACCCTTTTTTCAAAAAAAAATAACTCTAATGATAAATGAATTTTTTTTTCCTTTTTTCAAAAAATTTAGAAATATTTTTTTGTGAAAGGAAGAAAACAATTTAATTAATTGACCATATGTAATTTTTGGTTGATTTGATATGAAATTTTATTTTTATTTTGTAGATAGCCAGCATTTTAATGCACAAACAGATGTTTATAAGAGAGGAAAATTTTCCATAAAATGGAATTTTAGGGGAAAATTCCCATGTTATTGACCAAACTCCACAACATTACTCAAAATTTTCTTAAAATATCCAACTACTTAATGGAGCAGTATGACATGAATTTATGTTTCTTATGACCCGACTTTGAACTTACAAATTTTGCAAAATGACATGGCTATTGGCATGATTAACAACAAGACTATCCTTACAACAAGACAGTTATCTCAACAACATGCAGAATGGAAGGCTGGTTAGAAATGGAGAAATGATCATGGAAAGCCGGTTGAGCTAGCCTCCTCCTAAGGCCAAGATCATCACTTGGTGTACAGGACATCCTCCCATGGGTGACGGTAGAGTGGCTGCTTCAACCTCTTCTGGTCAAAAGTGTGCCTGAAATTTTTAATTTTGAAAATGAATTCAGTCAAATTACAAGCAGTATGTAGTTTATTATGAAACAAAGGGTGATTGAGAAAGTGATTAACTTACCCGATTAGACCAATTGATCGTGCCAAGACGAAGAGACCGTTGAGATAACCGATCTCAACAATTTCATCAATCTCTTGCTTGGTGAACATGCCACTTCCAGCTAGAAGATCCAAGAAGAGGGATCCAATGGCACCATCAACGTTGAGAACGAGGTTGTTTGCCTTTGAAAGTGTGTAGGTTTCCACCTGAACAGCATACTCCATGTATTTGACTGAAGGGAAGTTTGTTCTTGCAAACTCCTGCAGCAGCTCTACTCTCTTGTCCCTGTTGTCTCCTCTCTTGATCCTGAGGAAGAGTGAAGAGAATTGAATTGTTCAGTAGGGTTTCACTTCATGTTTCTCTTGTTTGAACTACGGCTTGTTTGGATTATAATGCATGACATCCAAACAGACCCTGATCTCAAGGAATGGATACAGATCGTAAGAAAGGAAGTATTCTTACCTGTGCCCAATTCCAGGTACACGGATACCCTTCTTCTTCATGCTCTCCACAAACTCATAAGGTGTAAGACCCTGATATTTAAATAGATCAATACCAAATTAAAAATTTTTAATCAAAATGAAGGAGCAAGTTGACTAGATTAGATGCAAAATCTCACCCGATCATAAGCATCCTTGAAGCACCGAGCAGCATCATCAATGGCACCACCAAATCGTGGACCAATGGTAAGCAGACCTGAGACGAGACTTGACACGAGATCCTTTCCTGCTCTTGCTGTCACTATAGTGTTGTGAGCACCGGATACACAAGGACCATGGTCGGCACACAGCATGATGCATATCTGTTTACAAGAATAAATGCTTAGTACGAAAATCTAAATGCATGGTACAGCTTCTCAAGGAAAAGTCTAGAGGGGAGAATACTAAATTAAAATACAGGAATCCAACCAGAGAACACAAGGGCATCAGTAACAAACCTCAATGAACTTTGTGCAGTAACGAGGAAGACTGCGCTTGAACCACAAAAGGGAAATAACGTCACCAACACCATATCCTTTCTCAACAATGGATGACATTGGAACACCACCATAGCATGGTTCCTCGCCTGAAATGAAAGGGGATTATAAGAGAAACATTAGAAATGTTATGCTAAAATTCCTCACTTTTGAAAACCTTCACTTTAGGAGGGAGGGAAGCACATATTTAACCTCTATCATCGGAGATGGTTGATATGATATGAGTTGGAGCACGAACTTTTCCACTCTTGATTGCTGAGTTAAGATCCTCGGGGATCTGTGGTGGTGTAATTTCTTTTACAGGGGTAATCTTTCCCTCTTCAACCTGGCACAGGTGAGGTACATATAAGTAATGCATACAGGAAAACAACAGAAAAGCCGTACAAAAATAGTCTAGGAAGAAATACCAGTTTCTGAAATGTTTCTTTGATGGCACCTTCAAAGGCTTCATAAGAAGTGGGAACAATTGCTCCGGCATCCTTCAACGCTTGATTTTTACCTTGTGCAGATTCCATTTCACCCCCACTTTTTGCCCCCTATTGCAAATGGAGTTAAAAATGGGTAAGAAATAGTGATTAATTAGTAATAAGAAAGGTAAATAACTCAATTTAGAACTTACTGCATGCCCAAACTGCACTTCTGATTTGAAGAGCCGAGCACAAGTTCCACTAACCCAAGCAACCACTGGTTTGTTGATTTTTCCTTGCTTCAGAGCTTCAACAAGGGAGTACTCATCCCGCCCACCAAGTTCTCCAAGAACAACCACCATTTTCACCTATAGGTTGAATAATAATGTGAGGAATGGAAGATATAAAAGTGTAATAAATATTAGGAAAAGAGACCATTTATTATGCAGACAAAATGCAGCACAAAATCATCAAATTCAAGCCAACAATTACTGCCTCCAAGTACCACACTAGCCCATACAGAAATAACACAACTTCTAATAAAGAATTGTTACAGAAATTAAAGTAGATATTCCATGAATAATAGCATAAAAATTCACTGAAGTCTTGTGACAGGAGATCCAAAAAAGGTGTGTATCATTGCAAGCTGAGGATCAGGTAAATATCACGAACGTGAACCAAGATATCCATCTCTTGTATGGTAATATGCAAGGTACATGGAAATGGAAATTTTTGCATTTCTGTACATTTTTTTTCAAGTCACAAAAGCCAACGTATTGAATAAAAACCGCCATTATACACACAAGTGCTTTCTCGTGAAATTTATAGAGAATCGGGAAATCATACACTCATTGAAATCAGTAGACCGGGAAATTTATGATGAACAGGAACAGGCCTCAATAGCATAGAGAAACAGTGAATAGAGCATTCACCGTGTAATTTGATAAACAGGGAGCATTGTTTCTGCCACTAATCATTTCTTGAAATATACATATTTCCCAGAAAATATACTAAGCTTCCTCTAGCAATATGATAGGCTAGTAGATAAGAATCTTGGATTTGCAAAGATACCTGAGGGATGTTGTTAAATCGTAGAACGTGATCCGAGAGAGTTGATCCTGGGAACACATCTCCTCCAATAGCAATACCTGAGGCATTCAAATATCACCAATATTCTTGTTAAAACTAAAATACATGGCATGTCCGATGAGATGAACAACAGAAAAAGGGCATCTGACTACCTTCATAAATCCCATCAGTGACACGTGCAATTGTGTTGTACAACTCATTTGACATTCCACCCTGCAGGGATAAGAAACGTCAATATAAAAGTAGGGTAAAGGCCACTTAAATATTTCAGGCCGACAAATTTTATGATCAAATGGAGAGCAAGATCTTTAAGCAAGTAAACAAAATGCATACAGATTTTGAAACAAATCCAACTGATCCGGGCCTGTAAAGCTTGCATTGGATGATGTTATCAATTGTCCCAGCAGTGTCACCAATTCTGAAAGCACCAGCCTGAATGCCTCCTACAGTAGCTGGTCCAATAACAACCTTCACACAAAATACAAATAAGTTGAATAATTTCTCCTATAATTGTAGGTTGGATGTATAAGATCAACTCAAATGAAACAATCTTTTAGCATGGAAATTCATCAAGCACCATATTGCTACCTTGTTATTTGCCCGTGCATATGCAATCAATTCCTTGGTGTCTGCCTCAGGAACACCTTCTGCAATTATTGCAACAACTCTAATCGTTGGCTGCTTCAAAGCAGCCAGTGAAGAGGCAGCAGCACTGCATTTTCAAAAACAAAGTTTAGCAGCACGATATATAGAATAAGACGTTTGGATAAATTCGTTAAGATTTTCAATTTATCATGTTGTGTGAGTGATTGCTAACTAGCTCACCTTCTAAATGATGCAAAATTGATGAAAACATCAGCAGTAGGATGAGCAGCACAGGCTCCGTCGATGCTGCAAAAGAGTTCAGATAACAGTCAGCAAATGCAGTAGCTGCTAAGAAAACAGCTCAGCTAGTGATGAAGGTTGCTAAGTAGCAACTCAATGATGAAACACTAAATTCAATACCACAGGTGACTTCATGTGACCAACTTAAACAAAGAAAGAGAAACAGTATACTTTAAGTAATGGATTAAATGCTTAAATGAAGTTGCATATTGTTACAGGTGAGAACACAAAAAATAGAGCATTTTGGTATCTGAGAAAGCACCCACAATGCTATGCTGATCTATGAAGCAATGGCGGAGAAATATGGTCAAACAAATGACATATCAACATTCAGAATATTGAGATTTAGACGTGATCTTCTATAAATAACCTGTTTATAGATGGATTCTTACCAACCATCCATCATAAGATAGAATCAGACAATGTCATTTTTCATTGTCATTTAATCAACTTCACCTATTCAATATCCTTTACGGCTTTATTTGTTTGGTTGATCAAAAAAAATTTTCCAATCACTTTATCATCTCACATAGTCAATGTATACCTGAAAGTGTTTTACAAATAAAATAAATCTCAAAATTGTTTTCCTCCCTAGTGAGAAATTTTCAGGTCCAATTTCACCCGACAAAACATGATCAGTCAAATACATTTTTCTAAATTCAGATTGTTGACATGACCTTTCTTGTTAAGCAAGGTAATTTTCCGCACATAATACTAGAGGTAGATTTTAATTTGGGATATGATGATCATGCCAACTTTTATACCTTTATTTAACATTCAGTTCTTTTTAGTTTGCTTATCACATAGAAATGGTTCAGTAGTAAGTTACTTAATATCATCTTAAAATGACAACATTGGAGATAGTAACTACGGTAACAATCAGACAAAGGAAATATAATAATTAATCTGACACCAAAAATTCATCCAAATTGCAGAGTAATGAAAACTCTAAAGTGCTATTAGATGGAGAATACATACGTAGGGTGGACAGGGATGGCGATCTCTTCCTGTCCAAAAAATAGTTTCTGGAAACCATCGGCACCCGGGTTGATTACTCCAGCAACAGATGGTGTTTCCCTCCCTAAGCACAACAAGTATTCAGATAACAGTTTAAACATATAGAACTACAGTCATGTCTCGAGATGCTAAGACGAATTATAGCTCCCATACCACAAAGGAAGTCAAAATCAAGCATTCGCTGGATGGGAAGTTGCTTGTAGTTGTAGAACAACGCTTGAGTGGTCTTGGAAAAGAGTTGCCCGGTCGCCATGGTTCAGACTTAAAGAGGCCTGTGAGCAGAACAGATCAGCAGTTAAAAACCTCGAGCCATAGTGTAAAACATAAGCAATAATCTAGTAACGGACAGTTCTCGATAATCGATAAAAACGTGTAAAAAGACACTTGTATGAAACAAATGCTGATTGCTGAATTGATGATCAGTCAATCTCTATCACAGATCCACATACAAAACCGAATTGACATTACTAAAAGGAAGCACCTAACAAAGCAACTCAGTGAACGAAAGAAGAACTTCAAAGCAACGACACTATCAGTGAACCAGCTATAAATTGTTGCCAGCTATTGCAACCAACCACAAAACGCCAGATCTAACTCGAATAAATTTTCAACTAATTTAATAGCAAATCAGTCCACCAAACACCGAAACCTAAAGAAGCTCATCAGATCGAAAATCAAGAAACAAGGCAAGATCGAAGCATCAGCAGATGAGATCAGATCGGAATTGTGAAATTAAATGGAGAATGGAGAATGGAGAATGGAGAATACGTATAGCTGAGAAATGAGACCTGAACAGGAAGAAGTAAAAGCGTCGTTAAGATCGAGAAAGAGGAGAAGAGAATGGCAGAAAGGTAGGGAGAGAGGAGGGGTTTAAATAGAGAAGAAGATGGGTAGGCGAGCGAGGGAGGAAGATATGGGCGGTAGGTAGATCCGATGGTTCGTTGTTTCAAGACTTTTCAAGTCAAGATTTCCAGTGGTCTGTGTAGTATATTTGTACTAGTACACCAGCCACGGGGTCTGTGGGTCACAAGCACGTTGTTAGTTGCGACATCCTCCTAGCGTTTGTTAGGAGGGATTAAAATGTAAGGAAAAAGGAAAAAATCAAACGAAAAAGTAAGTACGTAACAGAAGATTTTTGAATATTTTGTGATATTCTTGTAGGGACAAAATTTTATGAGCGATTTTAGTAAATGTTTAGAGATTCCTGCTTTTAATGTTGTGCATGTATTAATACTACTACATTATTATATATAATACATTTCCTTTAAAAATCAACTTAAATTTTTTTTTTATAGATAATATTACCTCACAATTCATTTCATCAATAAACCACTTATATTATTTTACAATTACTTGTTAAACATATTTATTTATTACCAGAACTATAAAAAAAAAGTTATATATTTTCAAAACTAAAAAAATTATTTATCTCCAAAACTAAAAAAATTATTTACTGCCAAAATTCAAAATAAATATTTTTTTTACAAAACTATAAATATATTTATTACCAAAACTATACAAGAATGTTTATTACCAAAACTATACAAGAATATTTATTTTATAATTACATAAGTATAAAAAAAAGTATTTATTACTTAAACCATACTTTATTTCTTTAACACCATTACATTAAAAAAAATCAAGACAATGTCTACTCTCTCTTCTTTGTTCAAGTACATTCTTAGTATATTTTTTGCTTCAGCTTTTTTTTTCTTCTTTCTTGGGATCTACCATAGTTGATTCTTCATCCTCAAAATTCATGCTTGATCTCCTTCTTTCTGGGTGAATTTTATTCATCGAATTTCTAGGTGATTTTGAAGTAGGGTTTGTCCTCTAAACGCTCTTATGCAATGATATGTTGGATGATAAAGTGTTGAGGCTGAAGTGTTAATCTCAGGTCTCACAAATACTTACAAGATTCAATGTTGTTAGATGATCATGATCAAACACATGGAAGGTGATGTCTCGCTTTTATGAATTAATTATGAAACCAAAACAAAGAAATAAAGTAAACAAAATATATATACAGAAAGAGTGAGGATTACAGAAAGAACCAAGAACCAAAAGTAGCAACCCTAGGTCGTCCGACTTGGATCAAGTCGAATGAGGAAAAAACACATTTTGGGACCGGAGGACTACATATAAACCACCAAAAGTGAAATCGGAGCAAAATCCCAAAGATCACTAGGACATGCCGTTCGACTTCCTTCGGGGAAGTTTTCCGGTTGCATTATAAAATAGTTTATAAAACATAGTAGAAAGAGGAGAAAAGTTTGGATCTCTGGAATGTTCAAAAACAGGTTTGTGAGAGAGAATCTATCAACATATATCAATAAGAATAAAGCATTCCAGAATTCAAATCATCACAACATGCATATAATAGATTTCAAAAGCAAATTCCACAATATCGAATGTAAGCTAGAGCTATGTAAAAGACAACTTCATTGATTGTCACACGTGGTCAAATTCTATTGCTCGCAGAGTCGCAGTACATCAATGTTGTTACCATGATTGTCATATACCCAAGGTGTTTGGCGAATAATCACATCAAATGAAGCATGGAGGTGTGAGGACTATACTGTCACCTAAAGTCATGTCACCTTTTGCAAAAAATATAAAATATCTAATACTACCATAACTCATAGACATACAATCAATACATAGAATCAGTCAAATATTATAGATCAATGCAAGTCGGGCTCACCAAACCCAAAACAAAGAGGGATTACTCACATATACCTTAGAACAAGAAAACATACTTTATTAATGATCGAAGGGAGTGCTTGTCGTTCAACCTAGGGGGCCGTCGTCCGACATCTACAAAGAAGAAGCTACAAAAAATGTGGAAAAGCGTGGAAAATAAAAAAAATCTAACATGATGGCTGAAGAGCCTTATTTATAAGGGCCAGAAGAAGCCAAAAGTTCTAAATCTCCATCAATCTTATCTTCTATTAAGAAAAGATCGAATCTACCTGATCTTATCTTATATTAAGATAAGACAGAATTAAAAAGATAAAACTATAAAGCAAATGGGCTAGAAGATTAGCCCAATAAAATAAGACGGCAAAACGAGCAGGCTGTTATCTGACCTCCTAGGCCCAAGTTATGGGTTTGGTCCAAAATTGCTCCAAGATCTTCCTTGCAACAATGAGAGGTCATTTTCAAGGACCAATACGAAAGTGTGAGGGGATCGTTGTCCGACGGGGTCTCAGTCGAGCACTCCATCACTTTTTCCCGATGTTCTTCACTTCACTCTCGAACTTCAGTCATTTCCGTCTTAACCCTGACTTCTTTGACTGTAGGGAACCCCTTAGTGTGTATCAGATCATTCATCAATAGATGTGCCATTTGTGCTCCATAAATTACTATAATGCCTACAACTACATAAATCAACCGGTAGATCTCCACAACACAAGTATAAAGAAAATAGACCAATATGATATTAATTTAGTTCAAAGAGGTAGATAATGGAGTAGAATGATGATGAAAAATACACTAATTTGAGTGCTATCAAGAAGACACCAGACACGAGAGAGGGATTTGATCCATGAATTTTGTACCATTCCCTCCTTCCCCCTTCAGTTTTAATCCCTCCATTTTCACTTACAACCGTGATCTAAGCAAAATTTAGACCTAATTACAACAACATGTTGCACTCACATTATCTAAGTAGCATTGTCTAAATTAAGTGGGAAAGATAAACTAACAAATAGTCTTGCACAAACATATAATACCCTAATAAGAAGATTTAAAGGCATGAGAGGCAATATACTTTGCGAAAATTGAACTTGGAAAGTGTTGTGATCTTTCAACGAGTTACTTCGGAAATTGAGAGAGAAGAGAAGACAAAACGTTTTGTGGTTTTGCTGCACAAACCTTGCAGCTAAGGGTTTTCAATATACTTTGGTGGATAATGAATACAACCCTACACCTATCTATTTATAACCATAAATAGATAGAATCCTCTATAAATAGATAGAGTCCTATAAATAATAGAATCCTACAAATAGATAGAATTCCTTATAAATAGATAGGATTCTATAAATAGATAGAATCCTCCACGGGGGGCTCCGCCCTCCGCACCCCTTGTCGCCCCGGGCCCATTAATCCATGGGCCCAAAATATGTTTCCCCTGACCCATTGTATCAGTATACCTAGATTTATTGTCTTATTATAACAATCTCCATCTAGACAACATAATCTAATACAAAATTTGGAAACACATGTACAACTCCAGGATCTTGTCACTAGATCCTCCTTGTTTCTCTTGACAGAGGGCTTTCTCATGGCCCATGCAGCTCCTGGCGCCTCCTGGTGCCGCCCCTGCGGTTTCTAGCGCCTCCTGGTGTCGTTCCTGCGGTTCCTGGCGCCTCCTGGCGCCGCCCCTGCGGCTCCTGGATCCGCACCGGGCTCTGTTGATCCACCCCCGCGGTCACGCTGCAGAGGCTCGTCTTCTTCGTCTTCAACATCCCCTGCTGCGTTAGCAGATCCTTAACTCGTTGCTGCCAAAGACCGAAGTTGGCAGTTTCGTTGAATCGCGGAATTTCAAATTTTGCAACGGAACTCATCGACAACCTTGCTCATGATACCAATTGTTGAGCTCTGATACCAATTGTTGTGATCTTTCAACGAGTTACATCGGAAATTAAGA
This sequence comes from Fagopyrum tataricum, assembly GCA_002319775.1. Lineage (NCBI taxonomy): Eukaryota > Viridiplantae > Streptophyta > Magnoliopsida > Caryophyllales > Polygonaceae > Fagopyrum > Fagopyrum tataricum. Next base: position 13,187,148 of record CM008286.1, read on the forward strand.
GAGAAGAGAAGACAAAACGTTTTGTGGTTTTGCTGCACAAACCTTGCAGCTAAGGGTTTTCAATATACTTTGGTGGATAATAAATACAACCCTACACCTATCTATTTATAACCATAAATAGATAGAATCCTCTATAAATAGATAGAGTCCTATAAATAATAGAATCCTACAAATAGATAGAATTCCTTATAAATAGATAGGATTCTATAAATAGATAGAATCCTCCACGGGGGCGGAGCCCCCCGCACCCCCTGTCGCCCCGGGCCCATTAATCCATGGGCCCAAAATATGTTTCCCCTGACCCATTGTATTAGTATACCTAGATTTATTGTCTTATTATAACAGGAAACAATCCATTTGTTGCTTCATCCTTTTTCTCTTCTTTCTTAGAATCTACCATTTTGCTTCTTCCTCCTTAAAAATCACGTTTCATCTCCTTCCTTCTGGGTGATTTCGAATTAGTATTTTTCCTCTCAAGCGCTCTTATACAGTGATGTTGGACGAGGAAGACACTGAACGTGAGAAAGGGATTTGATCCATGAATTTCGAACATTCCCTCCTTCCCCTTCCTCTTTAATCCCTCATTTTTTTTTACTTACCACCGTGATCTAAGAAAATTTTTTAGAACTAATTACAACAATATATTGCACTAAAATAGTCAATTTATATAAGTAGCATTATACAAAACCTCTTCCTTCTACTTGTTCCATGTGAATCTTCAAACCGACATTGTATATTTGTCTTATGGTGGTGACATTGTACGGGTCATCCATTTGTAATGACTTCAAAATATTCATCGGCTTCAAGCCATCCCCGAGTTCACGCCCCACTCTCCGATATTGTACGGGCGTCAAACGACCGTCATACGAATGTTTATTCAAGGCCTTCGGAAGTATGTGATTGTGCACTCCACAAATCGGAGTCAACGTCCATTCATATGCTTTACTTTGCACCCCTTCACGTTTGTAGAAATTTGTGAATTGAAGGCTTGTTTATTCATTGATCGGACAAAGTATTTATAACAAGAGTAAAAGGCAAGATAATAATAAAATAAGATAAAAATAAACTAACAAATAAAGGATAAGCCCAAAAAATGACCCAGTAGACTGGGCCTATACTCTAACACCCCCTCAAGCTAGAGGTGGAGAATAAACAACTCCAAGCTTGTGAATCAAGAAGTTGAATCTAGTAAGGTCAAGAGCTTTAGTCATGATGTCAGCTAGTTGAAGGGTGCCAAGGATATGATGTGTCTGAATGATGCCTCTCCGAATCTGTTTTCTAGTGGTATGACAATCAATCTCAATGTGCTTGATACGCTCATGGAAGACTGAGTTGTTGGCGATATGAATTACAAACTGATTATCACAAAAGAAGCGCATGAGAGTCTTGTGCGAAAATCCGAGTGACTCAAGTAGAGAGCGAAACCAAAGAAGCTCACATGTAGTAGTTGTCACTGCTCTATATTCAACCTCGGCAGAAGATCTGGAGACGGTATCATGCTTCTTGATTTTCCAAGAAATGGGTGAGGTACCAAATAAATGAAGTAGCCTATAAGCCTATAGTAGAACGTCCAATGATAGGGCATGTTGTATAATTTGAATCACGGAAAGCACGAATGCAAAGATCACTAGAACAAGATAGGAATATACCCTGAATGGGCGCTGACTTTAGGTTTCGAAGAACCTTCAAGGCATCATCCCATTGTCCACGATGTAAGGCGGTCATGAACTAGGAAAGTCTATGAATTGATTATGCAAGTTCAGTGTGAGTGATGGACAAGTAGATGAGACGTCAAACCAAATGACGATATTTCTCAGGATCATCAAGCAGGGTGGATGAATCCGATTGAAGACCATGATTGGCAAACATCGGAAAAGATGTAGGTTTACATCCAAGAAGACCGGAATCGGACAAAATGTCAAGAGTGTATTTCCGTTGTTAAGCCATAAACTAGACGGAGTACGAACAATTTCAATGCCTAAGAAGAACCAAAGGGGTCCAAGGTCCTTCATGTGAAAACAAGTATGAAGATAATCCTTAAATTTATGAATGGTAGCAATATTGATGTCAATAATGATCAAATCATCCACATAAATCATAATATGAAGCGTGATACCTAACCATCTGAAGGTGAAAAGGGAGTATTCAGCAAGGGACTAACAAAACCCGTATTTCAAAAGGGCAGATGTGAACTTGTGAAACTAATTCCAAGGAGCCTGACGAAGACCATACAAATATTTCTTGAGGCAACAAACTTGAGAAGAGGTTCGAAAACCGGGCCGGGAGGTGGGAGCATATAAACTTCTTCATGTATATCACCATGAAGAAAGGCACTGTGACCATCCATTTGATGAAGCTCCCAATTATGAATAGAGACAATGGCTAAAAGTAGTTTGATTGTGACCAATTTAGCAACAAGAGCAGACGTTTCATTGTAGTCAATGCCTTCTAGTTGACGGTTACCTAGGACAACCAAGCGTGCCTTATATCGCTCAATTTGACCATCGGACTTGTATTTGAAGTGGAAACCCCATTTAGAGCTAATAACTCTACGATCGGTAGGAAGATCAACATATTCCCAAGTGTTGTTACATTGTGGGGTAAAATTTCATCTTGCATAGCCTTATGCCAGTTTGGGTTTACAAATGTCTCCTTGAAATAGGTTAGTTCATGTTCTTGATAGACATAATTAAGAGCAACACATAGGCAAGAGAAAAGTGTTCATATGATACGAAATCTACTATGGAATATCAGGTACCTGATTTTAGTGAGGGAGAAGGTTTATCCGATTGGAGATCGAAATGACTTGTCTTTTGACAAACATAATATCGTAAATAGGTAGAGGGATGAGATATGTGGGAGCTGCGGCAAGGTGGGTCAACGACATGAACGGTGGGTGTCGGATCCGGAATAGTAATGAAGACGGATGAAGGGTCGGATATGTGGGTAATAGAGGGGAGACAATTATTACAGCGGGGTGTCGGCTTGCGTGTCGGGGGAGGGGAATTAATGAGAGGGTAGGTAGGGGCGGCCAGGGTAGCTAAGGGAATTTCCGAGTGGTAAAGGGTTTTATTTTGTGGTAGAAGCGTAGGTTTAATTAAGGAGATTTATGAACCGAAGGCTTGTTTTACTCATTGATCGAGCAAAATATTTATAACAAGAGTAAAAAGCAAGATAATGGTAAAATAAGATAAAGATAAACCAACAAATAAAGGATAAACCCAATAGACTTGACATATACTCTAACATCTTGGAAAACTGAAATGTTCGCATGTCAAGTGAAACATAAAACAAACCATTCCTTATTTTTCCGTGAATGTTGCATGAATAATAATGTACTCTTTGTTGATCCCATAAAAATATCTCGATCAACCATTGCCTCTTTCTCGTAGTCCGAACCAACAACGCATGAATAATCCAAAAGAGCCTATTTTTAAAAATAATTTGGATTATTATTGCCGCCTCAAAATTTTAGCAATATAAATTACTATACACAATATACAATTTTTTTTTAAAATTCTTACCGGATGTGTGAAATAAATTCGCCGGGATCATTATATTTTGTATCGTCGAACGGGATCACGTCTTCATCTTCGTATGACGACATTCCTGAACTCAACTTTTGAAAAACTTGATAAAGAGGGATGACCATTTACCATGTCAATAGGGGTATATATATTTACCCGGAAATTCCAACGTTTGAAAACCAACAGTCAAGTTTCAATGTTCGAATACACAACGGTTTTATTACAACTCCGACGTGAAATCATAATACACGTCAAATGTCATTTTGATGCGCAGTCTCAATACACATCAGTTATACGTTAGTAAATCCGAAGCCGCATATTAAACGACTCCCTCACTTTTCATCGAGTTTATTTAAACATCAATTTGCATCAAAATTAGTAGTATAGTCTATAAATTAAAGTATTTTTATAGTATCGTACGGCTTTTCAATGTAAAAATGTCCAAACTTAATCCTTTTCACGGTTAAGGTTGAAAAAGATGGATATGAGAATGAATCCATCTATCCGAATCCTTGATTTAATACTAAAGAAAATTGGAGCCTTCCTTCTTGGCAAGCAAAGACAAGCAAAAAGTAGAATAATACCCCATCTCTTGGACGTTTTCCGGCGAAGGCTGGCCGGAGCTTTGACAATGACGTCCTCCCACAAAACTTTATGTTTTCGATAGACATTTGTGATAAGTACAAAAAGAGAGACTTTGCCTCTTATTCTGAATCAAATGATCTATAAATTGGTCAGAGGAACACAAAATTAGACTATAGGATCAACTCCAAATCGAAACACATGAATAAGTGTCTAGTAAAGACTTAACCAAACAATGTGAAAGCTGGAAGCATATGTATCAGCCAATTAGAATTTATTTTCTTTTTGCAAAAACGGCCCAAACAAATGAAAACAAGTTGCTTTTGTTTAAACTAGCTTGAATATACAAATCTCATATCAAATGCTTCAAACAATATTTGAGAAATTTTAAAAACTGGATCTTGGGTGATTCATTTCCTATATATGGAAATTTCATGCAACATTATGGCATTTGAAATCTGGATATATGTTTTGGATTTGAAATGTTTGAAAAAAAATTTGTACTCCTTTCCCCTGAAAAGGGAGCTTTGATAATCCTTCTAACCATTCTCACAAAAACTTATTGTTCACACTCTTTGCAAGCTAATCACGGCCCTACTTACAAAGAAAGTTTAAATGTTCTCTTAAAGAATGTTCTAAAAAAACAAATAACAATCGATCATCAATAGAGTTACATTGTTTCATGTTATGGTCCGATGCTATGGGGCACGTCTTGTTTTATTGTGAGCTTCGTGTGGAAGAAGTGTGGAATTTGTTCGTGAGAAGGACTCGAGGATAGGTGATCTAAAAAATGAAGGCTTGAAAGAGAATCCAATATGAGGTTTCCATCGGTGGTCCCTAGGAGTTGTATTCTGTAGTGCTTCTATAAACTTGTTCTTGCCGTTTCTTCTCGCTTTGCTTTTTTGACACTTCCTTTGGTGCTCCTCCTCCTTGATCGGATCATTATGATCGAAGTTCTCTTTTGATTTTTATCCTGCTGTTTTTTTTTTATGTCCTGGTTCCCTTATAATGGCTAGTCCGTCTGCCGATTGTATCGGTCTTTCGATCCATTAGACGGTATGTCGTCTAATGCATCGAACCACTTTCCTTTATAAAAAAAAATATTTACTTTATAATTGCACGGTGATGCCGCCTATGAAGGATGTTACCGTGCAATATAAATATATATATACATATATATATATATATATATATATATATATATATATATATTAAATTTGTTTGTTTTTTTTTTCCAAATTTTAGAATGAGGAGATTGCGATCAAGTAAATAAGAAAAGAACTTTGAATTAAATCAAGTTTAGGATTTAACATTATTGAAATCGAGGGATAACCTTAAATTATTAACTCAATCAATCAAATTTGAAAATCACAATGAGAAGCATATGATCATTTTTAACATCTCTATTATGATTTTAAGGTGTACACAAGTTAGAGTTTAATATGTCTTTAGAAAAATCAACAACGTCGCAGATAAGCTTGCATATCTTGGTCATTGCTCGGGTACGGGTGACGAGAATCTTTCGCAAGACGTTGAATACCTCATCCGAAAGGATGGTCAACTTTTAGATGTATTATCATTATTTATTTATCTTACCTTTACATAAAAATAAAAAAAATTAAGTGATTTTGGTTACGTATGTAAGAGGTTTCTTCTTTCCCTATGAGAATGAAATAGTAGTTTATATGAATAAGAAATTGTAATGTATATAGTGAGTAGTTATAGTTATATGATACACAATTTATGGAGACAGTTTTATACCTCAAACCTAACAACCAGTTTCATCCAATATAGGTTAGGTGACAAAATATTGGTTGTTAGTAAAACATGTTTTTTGTGTATATTAGATTGTTCAAATTTGTCAACTTACTACAATGGAGTTGCAATCAGGTGTGGACGGCATTTGTACCATCGAGTGAAGCTAATCAAACGAGTAAGATTAAGATTGTGAAATATAGTTGGATACCACTGTACACCAACATATGTGTAATGTGTTCGTTGTTTCATTTATTAGTGATGGATATCTAAATTTATATGTTTGTACGTATAAATGTTTTCACTAAATTTTTAATCTTTTTTAATAAATACCCTTTAATTTTATATTTAACAAAACAACTTATAATGTTTTCACTAAATTTAATAACCGATAACCATTTTTTCAAAGAAAATTTATATTAAATGGCTAGAATGCCCTTTGTTATTTAATTTATTTTTTCAAAAAATAATTAGTTTTTTTATTATTTAAAAATTAAGACATAATATTAAGTATTATTAAATTAATCACAATTTTTTTAAAATAATTTGACAATAAAGTGTATAATTTTAAATATCAAAACAAAAATTTCATAACAAAAACAATTATATCATAGAAAATAAAATTTTTAAATGGTATTTAGATAAATAATTTATAAAAATTATTTATCACAAATGAAATTCAATTATTAAGAGGTCGAAAAATAATAACAAAAACACTAATTTCATAGATTAGTTAGAGGTATGAAAAATAATTATGCGCATATATAAATTAGTTTGTTACAAAATGTATTTTTAAAAGGCAAATTTAAAAATAAAGTCAATAAAAATATTCATTTTTAGTGTTAATTGAGAAATGTCCCAGACCTTTATATTCCATAATTTAGAAGGATATAGGACTTGAATTCATGAGACATATAATCATATTTATTATCGTGACAAATTTTTAATACTTAAAGAAATTAAAAATGACTAGTCCACACCCTTAAGTTAGAGATGGTTTGAATAGACATAGTTAATAAAATATTTTTTAAAAACTTTTTGTTGATCATGTACACAATAGCATGATCATATCAATTTTTTTTCCTTATTGCCGTTATTGGTACTGGTCATTTTTCTTAGTCAAGATTATTTAGCATTAAGTATTAGTGTCCGTTTGATTGAGATGATGGAATGAAAACGAAATGAAATCGGTTAAGGAAAATGAATGAAAATAAAAATGATTAGATTACTTACATGTGTAAAAAAAACATCTAAAAAAACATAATTTTTAATTAATTCGAAATCATTCCGTTATCGAGAATGATTCCTAACGATATCAAACGAACCCTTAACTTATTTGCAAAAGATTTTTCTGAATCAATTTCGCAAAACAAATCTTCCTCGTTTTAAATAATTTTAAAAACATTCTACTTGAATCACATTTCTTTAAAATATATATATATATATATATATATATATATATATATATATATATATATATATATATATATATATATATATATTGTTTCGTTGCAGTAAGTGTTTGACTTCATTGAGGATATGATAACGTATACCAAATAATACTAGAAAGGAAAAATATTGAGAATCTGGGTCTAAATATGACTACGCCGTAATCAAATTTGATTCGAGGGGTAAAATGTCCAAACAAGGATGAATCGTTTGACTTTCATGGTCTTCTTCTTCCCCTCTCATTGTCTTACTTATAAAAAGATGGGGTTCAATTTAAATAGGCGCTGTTGCATCTTTAAATTATTTTATTCTATAATAAACATCGATTATTAACGTATTTTTATATGACTCAAGAGATAAGGTTATTAGATACGGTAATTGATTAAGATTGTGACTGAAAATTTGGGTTAAAATACTTAAATTTTTATAAAATAATGATCGACGTTTTAATTCATCCATAATCAATTGCCTAAAATTTTATATTTGAAAAAAAAAAATCATGTGATCCAAATTTAAAAAAGATATCCAAAACTTAAAATTATAAATTTACTAGAAAAGTCTTTAAAATCCTATTCTCTTATTTATCTCATGTCATCTTTTCATTTTTGTTGTCCACATTTCACTCCCTATTCCAATACTCAAGACTCCACTGTTCGGCCCATCAACGTAAACGGGCTTTGAGATATGGCCCAGCCCTATATGTGGACAGTCCACTGGGCCGAACACTATTTGTTCCATATTCTTCTACGTATATGTTTTTTCTCACAGGTTTCTTTCTCGTCGATCACCGTGAGAGTTTATATGCTCTCTTAGCCCGACCGCCCAGACATAGTGATCAATCCGAAATGTTTCTCAAAAATTCACGAACGAAACTCATATATTTTTTTTAAATTTTAATATATAAGTATAAATTAGGAAAATTATCTCAGATTCTTTTTCTAAGATCTTGTGGATAAGCTCAACTTGAAAAGTCGAGACGCGGATGGAGACAACTGTGACCCAAGTCTGCTAGCAAATCTGCGACACCATTAACCTCCCTAAACACATGGTTGATTTTAACCTAACAAAAACCCAGAAGAATATTAGAAATATCTGACAGCATCAGATCCAGCTCCCACGGAGGTTTCCAAATCTTCTTGATCGAATTAATGACCGTCAGGCAATCTCCTTCAATTTCAATATTTTGGATCCCCATATCATATGCCATAACTAATCCTTCTCTTAGCGCAAATCTCCAAGTCATATTTAAATCTCATAACAAGAAACTGTCATGGTATTTTAGTAAGGCGAGTCAGTGACGTTATAAAATGTTATCTGTCCTCTCAACGTACGCAAGAGATAAGGAATACGATCATAAAATAAACCATGATCAAATAACTTGAAGATTTCATTATGGATCTTGATTTGAATCCGTCATTTATATATACACTAAGTATTTTATTTCAATGCTTCAAGCCATGTTTCTGAGTATGAACTTCTTGTTTTTTTTTTTTCTTTTTTTTCTTCCGCTTGTCCTTAGAGCTGACAGGAAGTTGTCATTTGCCGCGATATATCAGTTTAGAGATTCCTTCTGATACGGGAAACTTTATAAGAGAACTCGACAAGCTTCTGCTCATCTCTACCCTATGGAGAGACCTTCTTTCATCGCCCAACTGGCCGCTGTTCCGATGGTTTTGTCATGGTTGATTTTTTTGGTACTATACTACATTCATACATAACTTTGTGCTATATTAATTGTTACTGCTAGCTTTCTTGAACATAATATTCAGTTACTGTTGATGATTACACTATTTGCATGGACCATTCTGTTTCTGTCATTTGAGTTCTATATAACATCTCGTTATGTATGTACTCAGCTGAATCATCATATTGTATATAATGACTCGTTATATATGTACTCAGCTGAATCATCATATTGTAAATTTATGTAATTGTACTTAATTTTTTTGGTTGTTTCTCTATTGGGATTTTTTTTTCCTCTCATGATCAGCAAAGGCCTTCCTCCATCTACCACTATTGAATCCATACTTAGAGAGGGATGCAAATTTCATTCATGGGGTGAACTTCGCTGTTGATGGTTCAACTGCAGTAGATACTTCAGTTCTTGCACTCAAGAACATTACTGTCCTAAATACCAACAGCTCCCTCTCCGTTCAACTCGGATGGTTCAAAACTCATCTAAAATCCATATGTTCTTCCAAAGAAGGTATATGATTCTCCATGATCATTATTAGTTGCAATTGTTTCACTTACTGACTGTATTATGTTTGCAGAATGCAAGCATAGGTTTCGAAAATCACTCTTTTTGGTTGGAGCAATGGGAGCAAATGACTACAACTATGCTCTTCTTGGAGGCAAACCAGTCCAAGATCTCTTCAAGCTGGTCCCTGACGTGGTTCATGCCATCAAAGACGTCGCGAATGTGAGAATCATTAGTTTTTGTGTTTGTTTGACAAAACAACAATGTCATAGATGTTTATATTTTGAGTGATTTTTTGCAGGAAATTATTGATCATGGTGCTAAAAGAGTGATTTTACCAGGATACTTTAATATTGGATGTATTTCATATGTCCTTGCTAGCTTTGCATCAAATGACAACTCTGTGTATGATGAATTCAAGTGCATTAAGGTTATAAATGAGCTTATTGTACACCACAATCACCAACTTCAAGAAGTTGTTAAGCAGCTTCAACTGCAGCATCAAAGTGTTTCAATTTCTTATGCTGATACTTACTCTGCCTTTGTCTTGCTCCTTCAAAATGCAGCCTCCCTTGGTAATTAATTACTCTCACAACATCTCCTAATTGACAATAGCAGTAACCACCTGACCTTATATACTTAATCGCGTTTCTTGTGATTTTATTAGGATTTGAGAAGAGGGGATTGTTTAAAACATGTTGTGGAGATGGAAACAATGCATATAACTTCAATATAAGTAGGTTTTGTGGGATTCCAGGAGTGTCGGCTTGTCGAGACCCGAAGAAGCGAGTGAATTGGGACGGACTTCACCTCACTCATCAAGCGTACAAGTACATGGCCGGTTGGCTGCTCACACACAATCTCACAGACAATTGAACTACCACATGTGTTACCGGTTTTAATCAACACTATGATCATCAAGCACAGAACCATGTTTGTGTTTTCTAGTATGTGTCAAATGATGTATAAATAATAAGTGCAACAACCTTGACTGGGTGTATGCTGCTATAATGGCTCATCACTAAGATTGATTGGCGTGTATAAACATTTTCCAGTATGTTTTTGCATTATATATACTGAAAGAAAGCAATTTTAGAATGAAACTTCGGTTATGTATACACACGACCCCTGTCCCCTGCTCTATGGTCTACTCAAATATCCTTACAGCTGTAAAATAATGATGAAAATGCATAGAATTATAGTACATCATAAATGAAGGGAGAGCCATACACTCGTCACCAGATCCTGTAATGACATGGCTATATAAGGCCTTGTAATCGTTATTGGGAAATTGATGAAACAGAAAAATCTTCTCTGAATTCCACTAACATTTGAGTATGGTATCAGAGCTGCAAAAACAGGCCGACGCCTGAGGCAATTCTTCTCCCAAATCACTCTATGCTCTCCAATGGCGCTCACAACCTTTTCTTCCTTTCTTCCAACCTTTTCTTCTCTCAACACCATCAAACTATCATTTCATAACTTTCCCCTTTGGAAGAAACAAGTTAAATCTTACCTTCAAGCCGATAGACTCTTCTCCTATGTGGATGGAACCCTTCCTTGTCCCGCTGAGACCGAAGAAGTCCCTTATGCTGACTGGATTGCCAAAGATCAACTTGCGGTCGCCATTATCAACTCATCCCTCACTGAACCTGTTTTGCTTCAAGTTTTGTCCTGCAACACTGCCTTTGAAACTTGGACCTGTCTTCATGAAATGTTCGCTGCTCAGATTGTTCAAAGCCGACTCCAACTTGCTACCCTAAAAAAGGGAGCCGAATCCATCATCGATTACTGTAACAAAGCACAACGTCTGGTTGCCACCATCCGAGCTGCCGGACAATCTGTTTCTGACTCAGAGTTTGTCATTTATCTGCTTGCTGGTCTCGGGAGTGACTACGACTCCGTTGTCTTCTCCTTCACCACACAGTTGAAGCTTCCTGATTCCAAGCAAACTATCAGCCGTCTTCTTCATCACGAGTCTCGGATCTGTCGACAAGTAACCTCCAATCGTGGTTCCTCTGGCGGTGGTCGTGGTCGAGGACAAACTTTCTCCGGTGCTCACGATTCTCGACCAATATGTCAGATTTGTAGTAAACCTGGTCATGTGGCCTTGAAATGTTGGCACCGATTTGATCGAGCCTTCCAGGCTCCTCCACCCAGCTCCTTTCATGCCAACACACCACAACTACTCCCTGGTACCCGGACAGCGCCGCCACTCATCATTACAGGTTCCGGTGACAAGTGTAGGGCTCTCCCTTCATGGATGAAGTATTATAATTCTATGCATTTTCATCATCATTGACAGCTAGCTGTAGGGATATTTGAGTAATATGTGTTAGCATTGCCACCTTCAACAATGTTAACTCTTTGTCTTCAATTCACGAAATCTCCTGTACAGTATGTAGTGCAATAATTTTTGAAATTGGTTGCTAATTCTTTGTTTGGTATAAAGTGGTTACTATTTTGATTGCGGAACACATTGATTCGACAGGTAAAAATCCTAATTTTCTCGAGTTCTTGGAGGCGAGAGGTAATGGGATTTTTTGGTCAGGAGATGCAGTTTTTAGACAACATTGTCACCTGAAGAAGATGTTGGAGCTTGAATCTGATAACAATTACAGTCAATTGAAACATTTAGGAATGCATGTATCGTCGTATTTTTCTCATACTAGTTCAACTATTTTTGACAAGTCTGAAAGGGGTTGAGTGGAAGTACAAAGACGCTTGATGTTTTCATATATAATATGGTTATTGATGGGATTTTCTTAATTTGAAGGATTGCTGGATTTCGTGGAATTCCAAGCCTCAAAGGCCATTTTTATGGATCGTGATGCAATCCATCAGACTGAGGATGATGCTGGTGTACGTAAGAATGTACATGCGCTTTAGCCAAGTCCAATGAGATTTAATTCTAGAAAAACTTGATTTTGATTAGTTATGTCAAGGTCAATGGTTAGGAATGCTGTATTGTATATTTGTATTCATCCAAAAGGAGCACGTCAACTCTAATCTCTCCCTTTATCAGCATTTTAAATTGCAACTTATCATTTCAGCGTATGCAACAAACGAGGAATATCAGAATATGCTCATTGATTCATAATCGTAAGCAAGCTGTGATCAGATATTGATGTATCATGTAATGAATCTGTCAACCTATTAATTTCAGTATGGATGCCTATATGCTTGTGTTCAATATATACCCCAAGATGTTATCTCATTTTCATTGCTAATCGTGGTGCTTGAGAACTTCAGTTCAAGCAATGGATTTCAATGTTTCCTTTTCATTCTACTACTTCATCCTCTTGGCAGTACTGCTGGCAGAAAGCCAGGGTTTGATTCAGTTTACCAGTTTGGAGATTCAGTTTCTGATACAGGAAACTTTATCAGAGAGAACTCAACAAGTGACTGCTCTTCTCTACCTTATGGAGAAACCTTCTTCCATCGCCCCACAGGCCGCTGTTCTGATGACTTTCTCATCATTGATTTTTTAGGTAACTACAAGATTTTACATATATCAGCAGCAACAGTTAATTTTGTTTCATTAATTTCAGTGTATCAATATGGTTATTTTCTTAGTTTTATTCTGTGTTCAACTCTTGATCAGCAAAGGCCTTTCATCTACCATTGCTGAATCCGTACTTAGATAGAGATGTCAATTTCATTCATGGAGTAAACTTTGCAGTATCCGGCTCCACTGCACTTGACACCCAGCTCTTGCACTGAAGAACATCACTGGCCTAAGTAGCAACAGCTCACTCTCTATTCAACTTGAATGGTTCAAAACTCACCTAAAATCCTTATGCTCTTCCAAACAAGGTATGTTTTTCGTATTATTCTTGATCCTTGTTGGGGAAGGCTCACTAGCTGACAGTTTGCCACTTGTGAACTGTATATAATAACTGGAGAGTGCAAGCATAGGCTTCGAAAGGCACTCTTTTTAGCAGGACCAATAGGAGCAAATGACTACTACTATGCTCTTCTTGGAGGCAAATCAGTTGAAAATCTTTACGAGCTAGTCCCTGATGTGATTGACATCATCAAATTTTCTGTGAATGTGAGTGTCACTAAGTTTATTTACATGTGAATAATGGAAATAGTATTTGAGTGGTCGATCTTTTGTAGGAAATCGTTGCTCATGGCGCTACAAAAGGGGTTGTACCAGGATACTTTCTTATTGGTTGTGTTACATTCATCCTTGTTAGATTTGCATCAAATGACAAATCCATGTATGACGAGTTCAACTGCATCAAGATTATAAATGAGTTTGGTGTATACCATAATCTCAAACTTCAAGATGCTATTAAAGAGCTTCAACATCAGCATCCAAGTGTTTCCATTTCATATGGAGATACTTACTCTGCCTTCACATGGCTCCTTCAAAACTCCGCATCCCTTGGTTCGTCACTCTAACACTAAATTAGAAATAAGATAAAAAAAAGAACTATTTAGCAATGAATTGCATTTCTTGTCAGGATTTGAGCAAAGAGAATTGTACAAAACATGTTGTGGGGATGGAAACAATGTCTACAACTTCAATTCAAGCAGGTTTTGCACATTACCAGGAGTGCGAGCTTGTCACAACCCGAAGAAACAAATCAACTGGGATGGACTTCATCTTACTCATCAGACACACAAATATCTTGCAGATTGGCTGCTTGAACATAGTATCAAGGGCATCTGAAAGCCTGCTTATGCTTCGTAATTATATGCTCATTTTGCTGTTGAGGTTTGTGGCTTTATTATAAGGAATAAGCACAAGAATCTGAGTGTTCTGATATTGGCTCATGATGATGCGTGTATACTAATCATATATACATATATCTCCCTAATTATGTAATGTAGTGAACTTTGATACACCCTGCTCGTGTTTCTTGATGATTTATCAATTGTCTTTGGAATTTCATTTATATTGTACATTTTCTTTTCTTTTTTGTGTTTTGTAATGTTTGTACGATGGCTCATAATAAAAAAAAACACAAATCTGGGTTTTGCTGTCATCTACAAAGTATTGCTATTAATTTTGTGTATGAAATTTCAATTGCTAGTGTCGTCTTGGTATAAGCAAGAGATAAGGAATATGCTCTTAAACTAACTTTAAAAAAAATTATAATGTAACAAGTTGTTGGCTGGTTGACTCATTACAATTATGATAGCTCAATGCTGATTGCAAAAGCTATGGCTTTCCTGAGTTTGTACTTCTTGTGTTTCCTTCTCATTCTCCACTCGAGTTCTTGGTACTACTCACTATTTTCTCGTTACTTAAGTGATAATAAATTAGTTTAAGTTCATTAATATCAACATTTTTTGGTGTCAACTTTGATCAGCAAAAGCCTTCAATTTACCACTAGTGAATGCTAACTTCAGTAATGGAGTGAACTTTGCGGTATCGGGTTCTGCTGCACTTGACACCTCAGTTCTTGCAGCGAAGAATATTACTGTGTTAAATACGAATAGCTCTCTAGATGTTCAACTCGGATGGTTAAGAACTCATCTAAAATCCACATGCTCCTCCAAAGCAGGTATTGATTCTGTGTTTTTTTACTGGAGTCAGCCTAGGTAGATACTATATCATATTTTATCATTTTAATATAAGTTAGGTTAGTTTTTTTTTGTATTTAGTAATTAAATAATTAAAATCTAGATTTTAAATTATTATAAAATTTAGATAGGCAGCTGAGTGAAATCTTATTGATTAATCAGGTTGATTTTTTTTCATTTGAAAAGTTTTTAGGGAGTATTTCATTATTTAGTTAATTAATTATATCTTCATATACATAAGAGAAAAATGAGCTATAAAGGCCCTTTTTGTTTTCCCGGTACCAATTGGGCCCTTCATTTTTTTAATTCAAAAAAGGGCTATTTTGGGTTGGCTGAGTGTAGTAATTTTTATTACACTAAGGGACAAAACGGGTATTTTGTATCTTCTAGGCGGCAAAAAGGAGGAGCCGACGGGACTCTTCACTTTTCATCTTACTCTTCGTTGTTTCCTTCGTCTTCTCCACAACTTCTCTCTTCATCGTCTTCGTTTTCGTCTTCGTTCTTCCTTCATCTTCTCCCCAACCTCTTGCTTTCATCTCGTTTCGTCGTCTTCGTTCTTCCTTCATCTTCGTTCGTTGTTCCTTCATCATTTCGCTCATTGTTTCCTTCACTATCGACATCTTTGTTCGAC
The DNA here is from genome assembly GCA_002319775.1 of Fagopyrum tataricum. Lineage (NCBI taxonomy): Eukaryota > Viridiplantae > Streptophyta > Magnoliopsida > Caryophyllales > Polygonaceae > Fagopyrum > Fagopyrum tataricum. The sequence goes on from CM008286.1 coordinate 13,202,830, forward strand.
ATCGTCTTCCACAGTCATCTTCTTCCATCTTTTCCAGTACTAACTGGTAATGCCTTCTCCCAATCCTTCTTATTTTACACTATTTTATACTTTTGTTGCTGTGTTTTCCTTGTATTTCATTTCACAGATTAGGTTTTCATTTTTTTCATAATGTCGTTTCGAATTTTTCATTTTAGGTTCACTTGTTAGGTTATTAGGTTAAGTTATTACTGAATGTTGTTATATTGAGCTTCATTTTTGTGTACATTGTTTTGCTGTTTGTGGATTTCAAATTTTACACTGATTATGCTCAAGTTTACACAGATTACGTTAACTTTATGTATTTCATTTTGTAATATGTAGTATATTTTCAAAATGGCCCGTCCAAAAGTTAGGTCGTTCAAGCCATCAAAGGATGTTAAGGTTCCTAGTACACCACAAAAGGTATATTTTTGTATTGTATTGTTGGTTTCTGCTTGTGTCTGCATGTATATTATGTGTTATTATGTGTCTGCACTTTATGTAGTCTTATCTATGTTCTCTGTCTGTTTTACATTATGTACTGACTTTGTATGTTCATATGTTCTTTTATGTACATTTTGTTTATGTACTGCTTGTCTATACATTAACTTGTTTTATGTACATTGTGTTTATGTACTGATTGTGTATTGACTTTCCATCTATGTGTAGTTGACTTCTAATTTTCATATGTTCTTGTATTTTGAAGTTCACATATAGGTGGCCCGAGACAGATTCAAATGTCTCTGCCAGACTTAATTGTTATAGTAGGATGTCTCTAATCCCACATATTTTGGAACAACTTTCCGATGCTGATAAAGATAGATTTCAGTCCGGTGTTTTCCGGTCTATTATCAAAATGGGCACAAGTTTGAAGTTGTTCAATCAGATTATACACTTCCTGCTCATGAGGGAAGTTGTAACTTCAAGAAACTATTCAATGTACTTTGCCATTAACAATGTTCTTCTTCGTTTTAGTTTAAATGAATTTCAAGAGATTACAGGTCTTCATTGTGGTGATGAAGGCTTAAAATAGGGAGACAATATTGATTATGTTGATATGCGTACTGTCGTTGGCTGCGACAGATGTACTAATGGTGAACTAGAACAATTATTTGAAAAGGAGCCTAAAGAATCTGAATTTAAGTATAAGATGACTCTTATAATATTTGTTGAAGGAGTTCTATCCTCCAAAGACAAGAAGACGATGGTTAGCCAGCAAATCATCAATCTTGTTAGTGACTTGTCTATTTTTGCTGCCTACCCATGAGGTCGTCAGTCTTTCCTGCATTCTAAGAAACTCTTCCAGTCCTGTGAGGCTGGTAAAGAAAGATGTAGTCGTGGCTATAATATTGGTGGTTTTCCTCTTGCCCTTCAGGTACATTGTGTATTTACATTAAATTTATTTTTTTGTTTATGTTAAAATGTTTTTTCTACTGTTGTCTAACTCATTTTCTTGTTTTAGATACTTGCATTCCATTGTATGCCGAAGCTTGCAATGGAATTTGCAACTCTTTCAAATACTCCTACATATCACCTCTGTAACAAGTGTGTGTTGAAGTCATTGAAGGTCAAACCATATCCTGGATATTCTGACATCAAAGTCTTGATTGATACCTTTACAAAGGAAGATATCAAGACTGTCCAAGGCCATTATGAAAATGATGATTCTGATTTGTGGGAGGATGAGTGTGATGATGACAGATTAAACTTTTTATTTTTCTACGGATTTGAAAAATGTAATATTCAGGTACATCGTCCTGTTTATCAGGACAAGAAGAAAAAAGGACAAATAGGGTAATTATGATTGATTTTATTTTATGTACCTTGTTTATATTTGCCTTATGTACTTGTTTCTATTGTCTTTATGTATTCTGCATGCATGATTATTCTTATGTGTGCATTACACTGCTTATGTTTATTCAACTTAAATTTATGCATATTCATATGTATTGCATATGGCATGCTAAATGTCTAAACATATTATATTTATGCATATTCATATCATACTTATGTTCCTACATATAAAATTCTTATTTACTGGTTTCTATTGCCTTTCTCATTTGTCTTATGTACTGACTTCATATTGTCCTTATGTATTGGTCTTTCATGATAACTGTTTACATATTACGTTGATTTATGTACATTGTGTTTATGTACTGACTCTGTATTGATCTTTCATGATAACTGTTTATACATTGATTTGATTTATGTATACTGTTTTTATGTATTCCTTTCTATTGCCTTTCTCATTTTTCTTATGTACTGATTTTTTATTGTCCTTATGTATACACCTTATGTGCCCTTCTTTATATTGTTTTTTTCAACTAATTTATACTGTATCTGTCATTTGGCTTATGTACTGTTTATCTTTTATTAAAACATTGTTTTTTCACTTAATATTCTATTATTATTTAGTCGAAAATCTCAGAAAAAGGATACTTCCAAAAAAGTTCTTGAAGAATAGTCTAGTGGCGATGACTTTGTCAATCCCCCCAAGACAAGGTCCAAGTCTATTAAAATTCAAGAACCTCTTCAAAAGGAAGTATCCAAGTTGGGGAAGAGAAAGTTTTCTAAGACAGTTCTTGCTGCACCATCTCCTGCACCATCTCTAATGTTTGTAACCTTAATTTATGTATTGTACATTTTCAATTCAATTCAACTTATATTTTTTTTTGTTATTTTTGTAGTTCTATGAAGAAGAAGAAGAAGAGTGCCAAGGGGAAAGAACCACTGACCCCTCCCTGTCATGCTGAAAAGAAAGCAGATAAGTCAGCTGACAAGAGTGGTTCTAATTTGCAGTGAGTTTCTGTATCTATCTTTACCATTATTATTGACTTATTTTCTTACTTGCTACTATATGTGTTATGTAGTGAGTTTATGTATTTATTTTCATATGTTTTTGCACTGTCTTATGTACCTTTATTATTTAATTATTTTATGCCTTGCTAATATATGTTTATTTTCTGTCTTTTGTTTTAGTGGTGAGGACACTAAACCCGTTTGGGTTTCTACAATCATTGAAATGCTTGTTCAACTTCAGAAGGATCAAACTGAGATAAATCATAAAGTTGAGGAGCAACAATCATTGATTGATGAGTGGGTGTCCTACTCTAAAGATTTGGGGACTGTGTATGAAAAACTCGATTCAACAATTTATCTATCATCCAAGAGAACTGAAAAAAAATATCAAGAAGATGATCAAAGAGCTTGCCTCCTCTACAACTGCTACTGGTGATAAAGTTGCACCTTCTCAGGAAGTCAATGATGTTGAAGATTTATGTGACGACAAAAATGATGACTTGAGTGAGGTATAATTATTAGTTTTATGTTCATTTTCCAATTGCTGTATTTAAATATGTATTCATATTATTATATGAATTTGTATGAGTTCTTTGTGTATGATACGTTAACACATTTGTTATGAAGGAAACTGAAAAAGAAGATGTTGATACTGGAGGCCCAGCCTTCACGTCGTATGGGTATGAGGGTCCGTCAAGAGAGCAGATGGAAGAGGACCCCATATAGAAATAACGTGAAGGTTCCAAAAGCTCCTTCTGGTTGTACTATAAAGCGAAGTGATCGTCAAAAATTTTATAATTGGGTTGAAGCCAAAGCAAACAAAGGATCCATTACGGGTACACAAAAAACTTCACCAAGACTTCTATTCAAAGTATTTTGCAAAAAGGAGGCTGGTTGAAGAATGAGGTAACTTTCCCATTCCTCTACCTACTTATATTATGTATAGGTTATGTACATCTCTTTTGATCACCCTCCATTCTGCTTATATTATGTACAGGTTATGTCATATCCGTACACATGCTTGTGCACTGACATTCCTCATTTTGTTAATATATTTTTTCTGCTCCTGTTTTTGCAGGAAATTGATGAAATCATAATGCTTATGAGGAAGTCAATTATGGAGTTCAAAGATTTGTTTGCACTTACTACTGTACTGGATTGTAGCTTTGCTCGTGCATACAATAGGACAACCCTTGACAAGTTTTCTGCTGTCGGCCCAGATTCCTTTGAGTTTGAAGATACTTTTTTTGATGTACTCAAAGGAGACATACCAAGGCTTTTCAGGAAAGAATTATATGATGTCAATTTTATATATGCTCCATTCAATCTTATTGACTCACATTGGGTGGCTGTTGAAATCAATTTCATCGACTGGTGCATATACGTATATGATCCTCAAGTGGTGTATGTCAAGGAAGACAAGCTTCAGTTCTATTTAGAGCCTCTTGCTGTTTTGTTTCCTCACGTGTTGAGAATTCATGGTCACCACAAGATTGGGAGATAAATTGCAGATGCCATTCAAAATTGTGAGAAAGGATGTACTTAATTCCAATTTAGACGGGTATGTGTATCTCTTTACACTTCTTATGTTTATTCAAATTATACTTATGTACATTCATATGTATTGCATATGCATGCTAAATGTCTACACATATTATTCTTATGCATATAAATATCATAATTATGTTACTACATATACATTTCTTATGTACTGGTTTCTATTGACTTTCTCATTTGCCTTATGTCCTGACTTTGTATTGTCTTTATTTATGTATCTTTCATGATAACTGTTTATACATTAAGTTGGTTTATTTATATTGTGTTTATGTACTGTTTTTATACTGACTTTGTTTTTATGTACTGACTTTGTCTTATGTACTAACTATGTATTGTCCTTATGTATTTTTGTATTGTCCTTATGTACTGACTATGTATTGTCCTTATGTACTTTGTATTGTCCTTATGTAAAATGTACTTCTTCTTTTGTATTATCTGACCTCTTTGTCTTATGTACTGACTTTGTATTGTCCTTATGTATACATACCATATTGCAGAGGAAGCTGTGGTATTTATACCATTAAATATATTCAATATTTGGCATCTGAAGCGACTTATCAAACATTAGCGATGCTTCTCTCCCATTGTACAGAGAGCAACTTGCATTTGCTGTATATGATAGGGACTGGCCAATATGGTTCGAAGAGATTTAGTCCTATGTTGTTTTTAAGATGATGTAACTGCTACTCATATCCTTCCACTTATTGTTTTGTGTACTCAAACAGTTTGGTGTTATTGTAAGGTTGTTTTGTGTACTCAAACAGTTTGCTGTCAATGGATGACTTAACTTTGTGTACTCTTTATATTTTACTTGTTTTATACCTGTCGTGTATTTGTACATATATGTTTATATGCATTTGTACATATATGTTTATATTTATGTAGACGCAGTGTGTGTACATAACATTGTCCTGTTTACAACAAAGAAATGTAATGACTTTCTGTAGGTATATTATGTAACCCAAAACTATCTGTTTGTCCCATTTTTGTCTGTACCTGAATATAGTCTTACAATTATTCCCTAGTTTGTGTGTCATTAATGTATACTAATACGCAACAGTCCAATATAGATTTAAAGCAATTAAAATTTCCTATTTCGGTTGATTAAGACATGTCTTCTTGTTGTGCCCACTCATTCCACAACAGCTGCATTTCCGTTTACTCTTTAATTCCATGCAGCACGTTTCCTAGCTTTTGGCAGACGACCAGACCTCTTACGCTTCTTTGGAGGCTCACATGAGATTTGTGATACTGACGAGGGAACATTCCACTCTGACTTGTTAGGAATTGGATAAATTGTCTCTACATAACCTGTCCTCCAACTCTCACATGTGTAATACTTACCGATTAGATCAGATGCATTCACACCCATGTGTTTAGCTGCAGCCATGGCATGTACACAAGGTATCTCTTCAATATCAAACTCCTTGCAGTCACAACTCTTCATTAGCAAACAAACAGTAACTTGTTCATCTCCCTTCTTCACTTCAAACTCTAGTTTTTCTGCATCTAGTACATAAACAAAGTAACTACCACATTCTTTGTATTTTTTCTGGATTATTGCTTCTATTTTCGGTGGACATTTCTCTACACAAGATGTAGACTTGCTTCGACGCTCCGCAAACCACCTAGTCATGAATTGTCTTATTTCCTCAAGCATTGCTAGAACCGGATACTCCCTTCCTTCTTTCATTAAACCATTTACACACTCTGCGTTGTTGCTAGTAAGGATGTTGTACCTTTTCACCGGACTAAACGAACGTGCCCATGTTGGAATTCCAATTTCCTTAAGCATCTCCCCTACATTGGCTTCTCCTGTTTGTCAAAATACAACAAATTATGAATAATTATTGTCAACAAAACACGCAATCTGTGTAATAAGATGCATTAATGTACATACCCCTGAGATTTGTTCAGAATTCTCATGCAATCTGTCCTCTATATTTTCGGGCACAATCCATGAACATTTCAAGTATTCTGTCGGATCTCGTTTTTTTCCTCAAATTTCCTTTAAGATGCCAATTGCAATATCCATGGAATGTCATCTCATAGTTTGATGCTATTCCCTTTTTAATGGAGCTATGCCGATCTGATATGAACAAAAGTTCATTGTTGTTTGGTACAAACCGTTTGAGGTTCTTGAAGAACCAATCCAAGATGCATCATTTTCACTATCAACGACAGCAAACGCTATTGGGTAAATCTGTTGATTTGCATCTTGTGCAGTTGCTACAAACAAGACTCCCCATACTTTCCCTTCAAGTGAGTTCCATCTACTGTGATTACCTACACATACATAATGATTTAAACACACACACACGTCAAGTACATAAAGCATGATCAGAGGATTCACTACATAAGTTCTATTAGTTACACACTTATACACACAAATCAAGTACATAAAGCGTGAACAGAGGAGTCGGTACACAAGTTATATCTGATACATAATTTCATGTAGATATCAAGTACATAAAGCTTGGACAGAGGACTCAGTACACAAGATATATCTACACAAGGTCATGTATATTTCAAGTATATGCGTGAATAGAGTAGTCAGTACAAGTTGTATCAGATACACAAGTTCATGTACATAATTGTTAACTTCAATAATTATTAGTACATAAAGCGTGAACAGAGGAGTGTTACATAAGCTATTACCTTTCTCATTACTTTAAATCCCTTATTGATTGTCCATAGGCAACAAACACATACTTGAATCGTCTATCATCATCAAGCTTTAGAGTAACAATGGTTCCTTCATTGATCTGTCCCAACACATACAAATATGAAGGTATCAACATAAAATTATCCTCCGGTGTACCTCTTATCATGTCCTTTACTTCTTCTTGTGGCTTCCAACACTTCCAGTAACTAGCATCAATGTTATGTAAGCTCTTCATAATGTGCTGATTTGGTCCTGTAGGTAGCTTCTTTGAGTTATAATACCTACATAATCAAAACACACATTTATATAACTTGTTGGAAGTTATGTAATGTTTCACTTTTACATCTCTCTATTAAAATAAACACACTTACATTGATTTAACCTTCTCAGCTATTAAATGATAAGAAGCTTCCCTTTTTGACCGATCTCCTTAATTGAAAAAAATGTGT
>CM008286.1:13220299-13273749 GCA_002319775.1 Fagopyrum tataricum
CGTCCTACTATACGGTAGGTTTGGGGCCCTAGGAAGCAAGTTCATTAGCATCCTAGGGTAGGTTTTGAGCCCTCGTACGCAAGTAGATTAGTGTCCTAGCTAGGGTAGGTTTTGGGCCTTAGGACGCAGATAAATTAACATTCTATGGTATGTTTTGGGCCCTAGGACACTAGTAAATTAGCGTCGTAGGGTAGGTTTTTGGGCCCTAGGATGTAGGCAGATTAGCGTCTTAGGATGGGTTTTGGGTCCTAGTACACAACTTGGTTAGCGTCCTAGGGTAGATTTAGGTTGTAGGACGCAAGTAGATAATTAGCATCCTAGGGTATGTTTTTGGGCATAGGACGAAGGTTGATTAGCGTCTTATGGTAGATTTTAGGCCCTAGAGCGTAAGTTGATTAGTGTCCTAGGGTAGGGTTTTGGGTCCTAAGATGCAGGAAGATTAGTGTATTACGGTTGGTTTTAGGCCCTAGTATGTAGGATGATTAGCGTCCTAGGGTAGGTTTTAGGCCCTAGTATTCAGGTATATTAGCGTCCTAGAGAGTTAATACGAAGGGATAAATGGGACTTGATGGAGCCTCGTCCCTTCTTTGGTCTTTGTTTTGTTAGGTTGGCGATAACAACACACTAGTAGAGTCGGCGATAGCCAGCAAACTAGTAGAGTCAACTCCAGGGCGTCGATAGGTTGGCGTGATATATAGCCATTGCTGCCATCACCGGTTGCGGTGATGGCGGCGCAGCTAGGGTTTGTGTTTTAGGGTTTCTTAGGTCGGAAGCCTGTTTAGGGATCGTAGGCTTTGATACCATGTAGAAATTTGTGAACTAAAGGCTCGTTTATTTCACTGATCAAGTATTCTTTATATAAACATATATGAAGGGACAAAATGGTAAACTAACAAATAAAGAGATAAACTCAAATATATGGTCAAATACTGAAACATTTTTCATGTACATATTTGATTACTTCTTTCTTTATGTTGCAGAATTTTTTAATCAAAATTAGTTTATGACCCGTGCCATGTACGGGTATTTTTAATACATGTAAATAGGAGTGAGAACAAATCTCATAGATTCTGATATTATCCCTGTCCGATCCCGTTCTAATCTCGTTTGAATTTCATAAAAATAGCAATCCGTCTTGCCAATAAATATTCGGGACGAGATGGGCCTTAACTTTTTCATCCACACAAGATCCTTGTAACACCCCGAAGTCTGGGAACTCGGGATGTTACTGGATAGGACTTCACAGTGGGTCTTGGCCTTAGGTTGACGTCAATAACGTCGGATCTTGCAACAATACACAAATATTTTTTTTAATACAATTCCTTTCGAAATACACATTAACTCGACAAACTCTGAACTAGTACGTCAACAAATTGAGAACTAAATAAACTCTACTGTAATAATAAATAAATAACACAATTATATAAACCCAAACACCCACAACTCCTAGTACGGAAACCCGGTTGGTCACTCCACTCCCGATCGGTAGAGATCTATCCAGCAAAAACATAACAACACGGTAAAAACCGTTAGCTACAATTCTAATACTGAGGTCACCCAAGTACACACACATAAGGAAGTATTGTAAATCACATAGCATGCAACACACAATGTCCCGATTTATTATCTTTTCTTTGGTGGAATTGGTCATTCTATTTTCCAACTTTTCAAGGTAGCACAAGAGTTCCATCGACTCTTGCCCCCTTCCCCTTTCACCAGTAGGACTGGTGTCAACGCATCCTCCCGTATACGCTACAAGACTGGTTGCGGGGAAATCTTCCGGTACTCCTCGGTCCGGACAAAAAGTTACGGCACATTATAATAAACTTGTGTCTCTCTTTAGAAATTTAAAAGCAGTGATCTAGTTCGTTCATTTATTTCACAATCATAACACAACTAACCTAGTGCACACCTAGTATTAGAAGGTAGCTAATTGAGTCCTATGAACTCACCTTATCCGTATTGGTCTCAACGTCTCACGATCTTGCCAATCAGAGATCCGATTTTCCTAATCAACATTTATCAACCCTTAAACTTATTTCAACTCTTAAACTACACGACTTATCATTCTAATTAATCAGGGTATGTTATCTAGCATCGATACCCTGACGTTTTCTACATCCTAGGTTCACAAACCTAGACGTCTATTTCAAGTTCTCATTTATCTCACGTTCGTTTCCTTCAAATCCGCTATCTCGAAAGTCCATAATTAGTCTATCATTATCAAAACTACTTAACTGTTCGGATTCTCCTCCGGTTCCAATGGTCCATAAGTCACCATTTGTCTCAGTTCCAATGTTCTAAACATTCCCTAAATATTCCGAAATTATAATCCACTTCAACGTTCTACTACTCATCCTATTAACATCCACAAAATTATATAATTAAATTATCACCAAAGTAATTAATTAATTATAACATTAATTATAGTTTAAATAATTATATAATACCGGAAATTAAGTTAACGGAAAATTAAAGAAAATGGGTTCAGGTCTAACCGGATCGGATCTAGTTGCAAACGGTTAGTGGTACTAAACGGCACCGGTTGGCACCGGATGGCAAGATAAGCTAGCATGGAGACCCGGATCGACTCCTCTCTACAGTAAGTGTTAGCCATTTATGTAAACAGGAGGTCGGGCAGTTCGAGCCTCACTTACGGCAGAAAACAAGTACAAACACAGGTTAAAGGGATGACCTGGAGGCCGGGGTTCGACACCCATCCACTGCAATCTCCCATCTTCCACTCTTCTTCAACTCCAACCAACTCGTACGACGTCAAGATGCCCGGAACGACGCTCAACCTACTGGCTCAAGGTCTGGCGGTGGTGTGGTGACGTGAGGCAATGCGATCGGGTGGTGGCAGGAAGGCTAGACGGTAGTCTGAGGTGACGGACTTCTCTATCCCCCGTGCCGGCGGAGTTTGGTGGGCTTTGTGTTGGTCACGGAATTTGACAAAGCAGGGGGTTACGAGGGGATTAGAGTCGAAGAGGGGATGAGAGGAAGTGAAGCTGATGAGAGAGCAAGGTGGGGACAAGAGAGGGAGAGCAGAGAGGCTGAGAGGGAGGGCGATCGAGAAGGTGAGGTGGAGCAGCCTGCTGCTCCGGTAGTGAGCTGACCCACACTGGGCCGGATAGGCCATCAGACCGAAGCAGAGAAGGCCGGTCCGGTTTGCTCCGTGGTTTAACATACCGGTTGGTCCGGTTCAAGTGTGTTTTAAGAAGCCTTGATTTAATATTTTGGATCCGTTTGGGATCATCATTTCGTTTTCGATTCAGGTTCCCAAGTTAGATAAATTTAGATAAAAATTAATTGATTAAAAAAATAAAATAACAGGAAAAATTATTAAAATCTTCCGGTTATTACATCAGTCACCCCCCTTAAGATAAGTTTCGTCCCGAAACTTAATTTTTCGTTGGAGTTTATTTTGTTGAAACTAAAATGTAATATACATGGGAAATAAGTAGAAGGATGAAAAAGTTGTGGGAGACGGTGGCCGCGGAGGAGGGATCCGAAGAAATTGAAGCATAAAGCCTGAGAAGAAATCGGAAACATGCTTGTTGTACGGTGGTATATATAAGGAGAGTAAGGTTGGTTTAGAAACACGAAGATTTGAATAAAAAGTAGTTATTATAATTATCGGTAAAAATATATAATTTTAAATTTGAAAAATCATAACAAATAAAAAATTCAAATTCGAAATTATTGGTGAAAATATATAGCCTTAAAAAATACATAACTTTTGAAGAGAATTAAAATCGTCGGTGAAAGTATATAGCTTAAACTAGCTTAGTTTCCGTGCCATGCACGGATTTGGTTTAAACTAATTTATTATACTTATGATCCAATCTATTGCGATAATAAGTCAAAAAAATTAATTATAAATAAATTTAAGCTAGTAGAGTGAAATGAGCAATATGATCATCTTTATATATTACAATATTAAATGTTTATAAAAAGTTATGATAAAAATAGTTTATATTTTTTAAAATATTATAAGTGTTAAATATGGTATAATTATGCATCAATATATGATTCCCCGTAATTTCCATCTTGTGTAGAAAAATTTTGTCTAATGTATTTTTTAATTTCCTTTTTTATAATATAGTCTTTCCAATATATATAATTCTAAATATCAAATTAGGGTATAGTACATACTAATATCTTCATTAATGTGTATAATTTTTTTAAGAAATAATGAGGTGGCATAACCTCAAGATGACATTTGAAAAATATGAGGTGGCTTAATGTAAAAATGACACGTGCGCGAATTTATGTAGTGATGACATGTGGCATTATTCACTTCTGTTTTAGTATTATATAGTAGATTAGACAATTTAAAAGAGTGATAATTAGTAATATAGGTTATTTGCTTAAATGTTGAATTATGAATGTGTCACGTCGGTAAAATGTGTATATATAATATAAGAAAATTGGTTTAAATAATGAGTAGATATCAAAAATTTAGAGAAAAATGAGCTATAAAGGCCCTTTTTGTTTTCCCGGTACCAATTGGGCCCTTCATTTTTTTAATTCAAAAAAGGGCTATTTTAGGTTGGCTGAGTGTAGTAATTTTTATTACACTAAGGGACAAAACGGGTATCTTCTAGGCGGCAAAAAGGGGAGCCGACGGGACTCTTCACTTTTCATCTTACTCTTCGTTGTTTCCTTCGTCTTCTCCACAGCTTCTCTCTTCATCGTCTTCGTTTTCGTCTTCGTTCTTCCTTCATCTTCTCCCCAACCTCTTGCTTTCATCTCGTTTCGTCGTCTTCGTTCTTCCTTCATCTTCGTTCGTTGTTCCTTCATCTTTTCGCTCACTGTTTCCTTCACTATCGACATTTGTTCGACATCGTCTTCCACAGTCATCTTCTTCCATCTTTTCCAGTACTAACTGGTAATGCCTTCTCCCAATCCTTCTTATTTTACACTATTTTATACTTTTGTTGCTGTGTTTTCCTTGTATTTCATTTCACAGATTAGGTTTTCATTTTTTTCATAATGTCGTTTCGAATTTTTCATTTTAGGTTCACTTGTTAGGTTATTAGGTTAAGTTATTACTGAATGTTGTTATATTGAGCTTCATTTTTGTGTACATTGTTTTGCTGTTTGTGGATTTCAAATTTTACACTGATTATGCTCAAGTTTACACAGATTACGTTAACTTTATGTATTTCATTTTGTAATATGTAGTATATTTTCAAAATGGCCCGTCCAAAAGTTAGGTCGTTCAAGCCATCAAAGGATGTTAAGGTTCCTAGTACACCACAAAAGGTATATTTTTGTATTGTATTGTTGGTTTTCTGCTTGTGTCTGCATGTATATTATGTGTTATTATGTGTCTGCACTTTATGTAGTCTTATCTATGTTCTCTGTCTGTTTTACATTATGTACTGACTTTGTATGTTCATATGTTCTTTTATGTACATTCTGTTTATGTACTGCTTGTCTATACATTAACTTGTTTTATGTACATTGTGTTTATGTACTGATTGTGTATTGACTTTCCATCTATGTGTAGTTGACTTCTAATTTTCATATGTTCTTGTATTTTGAAGTTCACATATAGGTGGCCCGAGACAAATTCAAATGTCTCTGCCAGACTTAATTGTTATAGTAGGATGTCTCTAATCCCACATATTTTGGAACAACTTTCCGATGCTTGATAAAGATAGATTTCAGTCCGGTGTTTTCCGGTCTATTATCAAAATGGGCACAAGTTTGAAGTTGTGCAATCAGATTATACACTTCCTGCTCATGAGGAAGTTGTAACTTCAAGAAACTATTCAATGTACTTTGCCATTAACAATAGTTCTTCTTCGTTTTAGTTTGAATGAATTTCAAGAGATTACAGGTCTTCATTGTGGTGATGAAGGCTTAAAAGAGGGAGACAATATTGATTATGTTTTGATATGCGTACTGTCGTTGGCTGCGACAGATGTACTAATGGTGAACTAGAAGAACTATTTGAAAAGGAGCCTAAAGAATCTGAATTTAAGTATAAGATGGCTCTTATAATATTTGTTGAAGGAGTTCTATCCTCCAAAGACAAGAAGACGATGGTTAGCCAGCAAATCATCAATCTTGTTAGTGACTTGTCTATTTTGATGCCTACCCATGGGTCGTCAGTCATTCCTGCATTCTAAGAAACTCTTCCAGTCCTGTGAGGCTGGTAAAAAAGATGTAGTCGTGGCCTATTAATATTGGTGGTTTTCCTCTTGCCCTTCAGGTACATTGTGTATTTACATTAAATTTATTTTATTTGTTTATGTTAAAATATTTTTTCTACTGCTGTCTAACTCATTTCTTGTTTTAGATACTTGCATTCCATTGTATGCCGAAGCTTGCACTGGAATTTGCAAACTCTTTCAGTTACTCCTACAGATCACCCTCTGTAACAAGTGTGGTGTCGAAGTCATTGAAGGTCAAACCATATCCTGGATATTCTGACATCAAAGTCTTGGTTGATAACCTTTACAAAAGGAAGATATTCAAGACTGTTCCAAGGGCCATTATGAAAATTGATGGATTCTGATTTGTGGCGAGGACGAGTATGATGATGACAGATTAGACTTTTTATTTTTCTACGGATTTGAAAAATGTAATATTCAGGTACATCGTCCTGTTTCCAGGACAAGAAGAAAAAAGGACAAAACGGGCTAATTATGACTGATTTTATTTTATGTACCTTGTTTATATTTGCCCTTATGTACTTGTTTCTATTGTCTTTATGTATTCTGCATGCATGATTATTTTATGTGTGGCATTACACTGCTTATGTTTATTCAAACTTAAATTTATGCATATTCATATGTATTGCATATGCATGCCTAAATGTCTAAAACATATTATATTTATGCATATTCATATCATACTTATGTTCCTACATATAAATTCTTATTTACTGCGTTTCTATTGCCCTTTCTCATTTGTGTTATGCTACTGACTTCATATTGTCCCTTAATGTATTGGTCTTTCATGATAACTGTTTTACATATTACGTTGATTTATGTACATTTGTGTTTATGTACTGACTTTGTATTGATCTTTCATGATAACTTTTTATACATTGATTTGATTTATGTATACTGTTTTTATGTATTCCTTTCTATTGTCTTTCTCATTTGTCTTATGTACTGATTTTTTATTGTCCTTATGTATACACCTTATGTGCCCTTCTTTATATTGTTTTTTCAACTAATTTATACTGTATCTGTCATTTGCTTATGTACTGTTTATCTTTTATTAAAACATTGTTTTTTCACTTAATATTCTATTATTATTTAGTCGAAAATCTCAGAAAAAGGATACTTCCAAAAAAGTTCTTGAAGAACAGTCTAGTGCGATGACTTTGTCAATCCCCCAAGACAAGGTCCAAGTCTATTAAAATTCAAGAACCTCTTCAAAAGGAAGTATCCAAGTTGGGGAAGAGAAAGTTTTCTAAGACAGTTCCTGCTGCACCATCTCCTGCACCATCTCCAATGTTTGTAACCTTAATTTATGTATTGTACATTTTCAATTCAGTTCAACTTATATTTTTTTTGTTATTTTTGTAGTTCTAAGAAGAAGAAGAAGAAGAAGAGTGCCAAGGGGAAAGAACCACTGACCCCTCCCTGTCATGCTGAAGAAGAAGCAGATAAGTCAGCTGACAAGAGTGGTTCTAATTTGCAGTGAGTTTCTGTATCTATCTTTACCATTATTATTGACTTATTTTCTTACTTGCTACTATTGTGTTATGTAGTGAGTTTATGTATTTATTTTCATATGTTTTTGCACTGTCTTATGTACCTTTATTATTCAATTATTTTATGCCTTGCTAATATATGTTTATTTTCTGTCTTCTGTTTTAGTGGTGAGGACACTAAACCCGTTTGGGTTTCTACAATCATTGAAATGCTTGTTCAACTTCAGAAGGATCAAACTGAGATAAATCATAAAGTTGAGGAGCAACAATCATTGATTGATGAGTGGTGTCCTACTCTAAAGATTTGGGGACTGTGTATAAAAACTCGATTCAACAATTTATCTATCATCAAGAGAACTGAAAAAAATATCAAGAAGATGATCAAAGAGCTTGCCTCCTCTGCAACTGCTACTGGTGATAAGCCTGCACCTTCTCAGGAACTCAATGATGTTGAAGATTTATGTGACGACAAAAATGATGACTTGAGTGAGGTATAATTATTAGTTTTATGTTCATTTTCCAATTGTGTATTTAAATATGTATTCATATTATTATATGAATTTGTATGAGTTCTTTGTGTATGATACGTTAACACATTTGTTATGAAGGAAAACTGAAAAAGAAGATGTTGATACTGAGGAGCGCCAGCTTCACGTCGTATGGGTATGAGGGTCCGTCAAGAGAGCAGATGGAAGAGGACCCCATATAGAAATAACGTGAAGGTTCCAAAAAGCCTCCTTCTGGTTGTACTATAAAGCGAAGTGATCGTCAAAAATTTATAATTGGGTTGAAGCCAAAGCAAACAAAGGATCCATTACGGGGTACACAAAAAACTTCACCAGGACTTCTATTCAAAGTATTTTGCAAAAAGGAGGCTGGTTGAAGAATGAGGTAACTTTCCCATTCCTCTACCTACTTATATTATGTATAGGTTATGTACATCTCTTTTGTTCACCCTCCATTCTGCTCATATTATGTACAGGTTATGTTATATCCGTACACATGCTTGTGCACTGACATTCCTCATTTTGTTAATATATTTTTTTCTGCTCCTGTTTTTGCAGGAAATTGATGAAATCATAATGCTTATGAGGAAGTCAATTATGGAGTTCAAAGATTTGTTTGCACTTACTACTTGTACTGGATTGTAGCTTTGCTCGTGCATACAATAGGACAACCCTTGACAAGTTTTCTGTCTGTCGGCCCAGATTCCTTTTGAGTTTGAAGATACTTTTTTTTGATGTACTCAAAGGAGACATACCAAGGCTTTTCAGGAAAGAATTATATGATGTCAATTTTATATATGCTCCATTCAATCTCATTGACTCACACTGGGTGGCTGTTGAAATCAATTTCATCGACTGGTGCATATACGTATATGATCCTCAAGTGGTGTATGTCAAGGAAGACAATCTTCAGTTCTATTTAGAGCCTCTTGCTGTTTTGTTTCCTCACGTGTTGAGAATTCATGGTCACCATACAAGATTGGGAGATAAATTGCAGATGCCATTCAAAATTGTGAGAAAGGATGTACTTAATTCCAATTTAGACGGGTATGTGTATCTCTTTACACTTCTTATGTTTATTCAAATTATACTTATGTACATTCATATGTATTGCATATGCATGCTAAATGTCTACACATATTATTCTTATGCATATAAATATCATAATTATGTTACTACATATACATTTCTTATGTACTGGTTTCTATTGACTTTCTCATTTGCCTTATGTCCTGACTTTGTATTGTCTTTATTTATGTATCTTTCATGATAACTGTTTATACATTAAGTTGGTTTATTTATATTGTGTTTATGTACTGTTTCCTATTCTGACTTTGTATTTTACTTATGTACTGACTTTGTCTTATGTACTAACTATGTATTGTCCTTATGTATTCACTTTGTATTGTCCTTATGTACTGACTATGTATTGTCCTTATGTACTGACTTTGTATTGTCCTTATGTACTGACTTTGTCTTATGTATGACTTTGTATTGTCCTTATGTATTGACTTTGTCTTATGTACTGACTATGTATTGTCCTTATGTACTGACTTTGTATTGTCCTTATGTATTGACTTTGTATTATGTATGACTTTGTATTTTCTTATGTATTGACTTTGTCTTATGTACTGACTTTGTATTGTCCTTATGTATACATACCCATATTGCAGAGGAAGCTGTGGTATTTATACCATTAAATATATTCAATATTTGGCATCTGGACGCAGCGACTTATCAAACATTAGCGATGCTTCTCTCCCATTGTACAGAGAGCAACTTGCATTTGTTGTATATGATAGGGACTGGACCAATATGGTTCGAAGAGATTTAGTCCTATGTTGTTTTTAAGATGATGTAACTACTACTCATATCCTTCCACTTATTGTTTTGTGTACTCAAACAGTTTGGTGTTATTGTAAGGTTGTTTTGTGTACTCAAACAGTTTGCTGTCAATGGATGACTTAACTTTGTGTACTCTTTATATTTTACTTGTTTTTATACATGTCGTGTATTTGTACATATATGTTTATATGCATTTGTACATATATGTTTATATTTATGTAGACGCAGTGTGTGTACATAACATTGTCCTGTTTACAACAAAGAAATGTAATGACTTTCTGTAGGTATATTATGTAACCCAAAACTATCTATGTTTGTCCCATTTTTGTCTGTACCTGAATATAGTCTTACAATTATTCCCTAGTTTGTGTGTCATTAATGTATACTAATACGCAACCAGTCCAATATAGATTTAAAGCAATTAAAATTTCCTATTTCGGTTGATTAAGACATGTCTTCTTGTTGTGCCCACTCATTCCACAACAGCTGCATTTCCGTTTACTCTTTAATTCTCATGCACACGTTTCCTAGCTTTTGGCAGACGACCAGACCTCTTACGCTTCTTTTGGAGCTCACATGAGATTTGTGATACTGACGGAGGAACATTCCACTCTGACTTGTTAGGAATTGGATAAATTGTCTCCACATAACCTGTCCTCCAACTCTCACATGTGTAATACTTACGATTAGATCAGATGCATTCACACCCATGTGTTTAGCTGCAGCCATGGCATGTACACAAGGTATCTCTTCAATATCAAACTCCTTTCAGTCACAACTCTTCATTATCAAACAAACAGTAACTTGTTCATCTCCCTTTCTTCACTTCAAAACTCTAGTTTTTCTGATCTAGTACATAAACAAAGTAACTTACCACATTCTTTGTTTTTTTCTGGATTATTGCTTCATATTTTCGGTGGACATTTCTCTACACAAGGATGTAGACTTGCTTCGACCGCTCCGCAAACCACCTAGTCATGAATTGTCTTATTTCCTCAAGCATTGCTAGAACCGGATACTCCCTTACCTTCTTTCATTAAACCCATTTACACACTCTGCGTTGTTGCTAGTAAGGATGTTGTACCTTTTCACCGGACTAAACGAACGTGCCCATGATTGGAATTCCAATTTCCTTAAGCATCTCCCCTACACTTGGCTTCTCCTGTTTATCAAAATACATACAAATTATGAATAATTATTGTCTACAAAAGCAACAGCAAATTTGTGAAATAAGATGCATTAATGTACATACCCCTGAGATTTGCTCTAGAATTCTCATGCAATCTGTCCTCTTATATTTTCGGGCACCTATCCATGAACATTTCAAGTATTCTGTCGGATCTCGTTTTTTTCCTCAAATTTCCTTTAAGATGCCAATTGCAATATCCATGGAATGCATCTCATAGTTTGATGTTATTCCCTTTTTAATGGAGCTATGCCGATCTGATATGAACAAAAGTTCATTGTTGCTTTGGTACAAACCGTTTGAGGTTTTTGAAGAACCAATCCCAAGATGCATCATTTTCACTATCAACGACAACAAACGCTATTTGGGTAAATCTGTTGATTTGCATCTTGTGCAATTGCTACAAACAAGACTCCCCAATACTTTCCCTTCAAGTGAGTTCCATCTACTGTGATTACCTACACATACATAATGATTTAAACACACACACACGTCAAGTACATAAAGCATGTATAAGAGGATTCACTACATAAGTTCTATTAGTTTACACACTTATACACACAAATCAAGTACTAAGCGTAACGAGGAGTCGGTACACAGTTATATCTGATACATAATTTCATGTAGATATCAAGTACATTAAAGCTTGGACAGAGGACTCAGTACACAAGATATATCCGATACACGAAGGTCATGTTATATTTCAAGTATATAAAGCGTGAATAGAGTAGTCAGTACACAAGTTGTATCAGATACACAAGTTCATGTACATAATTGTTAACTTCAATAATTATTAGTACATAAAGCGTGAACAGAGGAGCCAGTACATAAGCTATTACCTTTCTCATTACTTTAAATCCCCTTATTGATTGTCCATAGGCAACAAACACATACTTGAATCGTCTATCATCATCAAGCTTTAGAGTAACAATGGTTCCTTCATTGATCTGTCCCAACACATACAAATATGAAGGTATCAACATAAAATTATCCTCCGGTGTACCTCTTATCATGTCCTTTACTTCTTCTTGTGCCTTCCAACACTTCTAGTAACTAGCATCAATGTTATGTAAGCTCTTCATAACTGTGCTGATTTGGTCCACTGCAGGTAGCTTCTTTGAGTTATAATACCTACATAATCAAAACACACATTTATATAACTTGTTGGAAGTTATGTAATGTTTCACTTTTACATCTCTCTATTAAAATAAACACACTTACATTGATTTAACCTTCTCAGCTATTAAATGATAAGAAGCTTCCCTTTTGACCGATCTCCTTAATTGAAAAGAACATGTGTGTGTGGAGTTATACTTTGTTGTTGTAAAGTAACTTGACTGTCCAAGCATAGTGAAGCGCACCCTCCATTTACATTCTTTGTCAACACACACTGTTGTTAGTGCCTTCGCTTTTGACTTGACAATTTTGTATTGTGAACATTCTGAGATGGCGTGTAGACACAATGCGTTCTTCACATCATTTTTCGTACAATATGTTTTTCCAACTTCAAGATACATATTTGTCTCCGTTGGTACACAACCTGTTATTTGAGGAATAATTGTTATAGAATATCCGGATGTATCTTCAAACTGCTTTGTTTGTACAATAGTTGATGAACTCTCTCCATGTTCAATATGTATCTCCTTCCCATCATTATGTATTCTATCATCAGTATGTAACTCTTTTTTGATTACACATAAAGGAATACTCCAGCAGTACTTATCCATTTCATTTATGTGAATATATGTTTCAAAATCCTCCCTTGTGTTGACATCAAATGGCATCAGTGTTGGATTAAAAATATTCTAGTACGATAACTCTATGGTAAATTCTGAAACACAAATTCCAAATGTAGAAGCAACCATTCCTTTCAACTCATCAAACGTGCATGCTACATCAATCAACAACGGCTTACTCGATACATTTCCATAAACCTTCTTCCACTATCCAGTATCCCCCACCATATGTTGTTATACAAAGCAATGTCATCACATCTACATATTTATAGTTCAACATTAGCTATCAATATACCATGATTTTAGCAACAGAAAAACAGAACAGCATAATGATTGTCTTCATTTACTCGAATTTAGCAACATTCAGAACAATTATGGGAATACTGCTATGAATACATAATTTCGACACATAAATTGTAGAACGTACCAGAATTTGCAAAATATTTCGTTATTACTGTTTCATTGATGGAAAATGTTCAGGAAGTGAAACTTTTCCTCAATGGACGACTTTCATCGAGCCTTTGAATCTAGACATTATCATATGGAAGCAAGAGATTTTTGATTTTGTTTGAATCGAAAATCGTTGCAGATGGTCGATTCGTCTTGAATTCTGGAAGCCGATTCATCTTGAATTCTTGAAGGCTTTCGGCCGAAAGAAATTCACTGAAATGGGTAACGATTTTCAGAAGATTGACGGTTGGCTTAATGGTAATGGATGGCCGCTTCCTTTCGATTTGAAAATCGTAATCGGTGGAGGCTGAAATCGGCTGGCAATGTAACAGTAAGGAAGGAGAAGCCAATTGGATTTTTTAGGGATAAAATCGTCAATCCTAAACCCTTTTTCCTATTTTCTTATTTTTTTTTGTAATTTCTTGAGGCCTACTAAGTCCATCCATAATTATATGGGCCTTATTAATGTTCATTATGTAGTAAAGGGCCTACATACATGCCCATTTCACCCTATACATAATCATTTTTTTTATTATTGAAAAAAAAAATCTGTTTTAATATATAATAAATTAAGTGTTCAAATATTTTACTATGATATAACATAATTAAAATAAATATAGATTATATTATGCATTTTTAGTTTGAGTCTCACCCATCCGTAAAATTTTCTGGATCGATATATGTATTTTTGTGTATAATCGATGTGTATATTAACTTCTTCACAAGTTCATTAAGAAAGCCCCTTCTTCACAAAAAGGTTTATTTATTTACACTTATTGAATTTTTTGATGAGATTTACCCTTTTTGAATGATCGTGTGAGATTGCAAGCTTAGGTTAAGAAATGCACTCTTTGTGGTAGGACCGATGGCGGCGATGGGAGCAAACGACTACATCTATGCTCTTCTCGGAGGCAAATCAATCCAAGATTTGTACAAGCTTGTCCCTCATGTGGTTAGCTTCATCAAAGAAGCCGTTAATATATGTGAGCCCATTCAATATATAACATAACATCCTTGTTCTTTTTTGTTACCTTAGCATTGAATTGACATTCAAGTAACCATTTGTTCGATCAGGAAGTGATCAATCATGGCGCTGCACGCGTGGTGGTACCAGGATACTTTCCATTCGGCTGCTCACCATACTTCATTGTCATGTTCACATTAGACCACTCTTCCACCTACTACGACGAATTCAAATGCAACAACATGATAAACTAGTTGACTGAGTACCACAATGATAAGCTTCAACATGCTGTTAAGGAGCTTCAACATGATCATCCAACTGTTTTGGTTTCTTATGGAGATACTTACTCGCCCTTTGTACGGCTTTTTCAGAATGCTGCATCACTTGGTTAGTCACTTTGACACTAAGATATCTATCTATTAAGATTTTAGTTACACATGAGTAATTTCAAAGAGTGTTTTGTAAACAATGCTTATAACTACAACGCGAGTAGATTCTGTGGGAGCCGAGGAGTCTCGAGTTGTCTAGACCCTAAGAAGCGAGCTAGCTGGGACGGCATCCATCTCACTCATCAGGCATATAAGTACCTTCCAAGATGGTTCATCACACATAGTATTAGTGGCCTTTGACAACCGGCTTGAATTGTGTGTGCTTTGTATTGTTAATTTGTGCCCCCTTGCCATGTCATGAATCTCTATATCTTGTAATCCTTGTAGTTCAGATCTGTATGTTTCTATGTAAAATAATGTCATCTATCTTGTGTTTGACGTGTATTTTTCTCATTTGGAGTTGGGATCTCCATACACGACTTTTAGGTGATAAGCCGGATTGTTGTCAGAAGACTCAGGACCCATCATCCATAGAATGCTAAGTTGGTCTAGTGGGATATGGTGCTAGGCTCCTTAAGTGTTTAGCTTAGAGATTCGAGTTCGAATTCGCTAAGCCGATTGAACCGAATGGTCTACGAATTTACCATTTACAAAAAAAAAGAAAGAAATTGATTATAATTTTTGTATATCTGTGCATATGTAATTGTTGAAGAGCTGTATCTTTTAAATTATATAAGAGAGATAAACTTTAATTTTATTGGTTAATTTTTTTAAACATCATCTAGTTTAATCCCCGTAACTAATATGAGTTATCATTTATAAACAATCTTTTTTATAAGTATTAAAGGGGAGATCCTTATTGCCATGGATCACCAGAATTCACGAAGTCCTAAAAAAATCTTTTAAAAAATTAATATTTTACGTTAATAGTATTTAGGTTTGAAAAATAGAAAAATTAGTAAATCATTTACGTTAACAATTTACAACTTAGATTTTGTTTAAAAAAATTTGTAACTAAGATTTTCAACTAAAACTTTGTTTATATTTTAATTGTATGTACGGTTACTATCAATTAAGTTTTGTTGCTATTTTATTTTTTTTTCACTTTATGTTTTCCCTTTTATTAAATAAATTTGTTTGTTTTTTAAATATATTTTATGAACTTTTTGTAGTCAATTATCGTTATTATTAATTTAGTTCAATGTACAATTTTTTTTCTTAAGTTCGACCAATATATTGCTAGTTATATAATTTTTTCGTTTGATTTAATTAGATGTCTTAGTTTGTTCAGATAAAATTGAGCATGACCGAATTCAATTCGTCTGAATGGATATCAAATATAATATATTGTTTATGTTTATATATTCCCCTTTATACATTATTATAAATTTAAGATTTATTAAAACTCGACCCCGCACAAGGTGCGGGTAATACACTAGTATATATTAATCTAGTAAATTTTAGAAATTAAAGTTTGTGCATTTTGATTTTATTAATACTTGGACGTCTAAAATGTAGACGTAATATCTAATTTTTTAATAAAAATATTGTAGTTACAATGAAATTAAAATCTAATCTCATTCGGTAGAAATTGTTTTATTTTTTTTTCTAAAAGGGATGAGATTATATCATAATAGAGGTAAAATATAATTTAAATAGAAGTTGAGATTAAAAATTAAAGTAAGATACTTTTTAAACAAAGTTGTATCTAATTTAAATAAAAATTATTTTATTTTAATGGTAATGAAAGTAAAATATAATATTTGAATAAATGTTTTTTTTATTTTAAAAAAAATACGATGATATTAATTCTCAGCGAGACAAACTTGAATACGACAGGTAAGTTTTATTGTACAATGTATAGATGTATATTTGTTAAGTTAGAGGCATACATGAATTCTTTTTTGTCCACAAGCCTTCTAACTATATATTTTTTTTGGGTGTAACTTCTAACTATATATTTGGATAGGCACAATGTCCAGACTTCTATGTTAAGTGAATAATCATACGTCGTCCTTTCGTCTACTAATTTTCTTTTGCCCTTTGTCCTCTTGGGGCCGTTGATCAGTCCAAATAATTAGACTGTCTGAAAAATATCTATTGGACAGGATTTAGATTTAAACTAGTTTAATACCCTTACCTTGTATGCAGTGGCGGAACTATAAAATATTCCAAGGGGAGTACAAATTTTTTTTTCGTAAAAGACATTTTGTATATTAATTAAGAGTTAAGCAATAATAAAAATAAAAATTACATCTTTGCTGTTCACATGACTCTAACCCTGCACTTCAGGCCCCTCTTCACACCATTTACCAAATGAACTAACAGAGAAGTATAAATTATACCGTCTACAATGTAATTATCCCGTCGCAAGGGGGGCACAGTCCCCTCCCTTACCCCCCTTGTCTCCGCCCCTGCTTGTGCGGACTTTGTAAAATTTAAACTATATTTTTTTAATTGTAAATAAAGTATTGCTAGTTATGCAAAAAAATATATATAACTTTGAATGATATGTGATGCAAAAGAAAAAATAAATATATTAAAAAGTAAAAAATAAGAATTTAAAATGAAACAATATAACAAAACTATATATAAAAAACAAACAAATTACATCTTCAACAACCTAAGTAAAGAATTATAAATATAATATTAATCATTATAACTATTGAATGTGAATTATTAAATAAAAATATATATAATTAAGGAATATTATACACTATAATTAAGAAATATGGATATTTTTTCCTATAAAAATTTAGCTCAATAGTTTATTTTTAGTTGTTGTTTAAAATAAAGATTTGTGCGAAGATAAAATAAGTAAGTCAAAATTAGAAACAAGCTTCCAAATTAAAATTACTAAATATCCGGTTTAATGTGAGAATGATACGTGGAAAAATTCAACGTAACGTAATATGGTGTCGCCAAGTGTTGAGTTTTGGTGTTGTTTCCTTTTAATTCGTAGATATTGACATGCATTAAATATCCGTTACATCAAGGCACTCGTCAAAGTTTAATGAACACGAAACATCAATTTATATTAATAAACAAAAACTTTCACTTGGATTATATATAACAAAACGAAGTTGGAACAAACTTTCTCATACATATACGTTTATGACATATTTGAAATATATTACACCACATAAGTAAAATTTTATCGAAAGCTTAATTCAAGGCATATCAATCATATGTCTTAAAAATATTTAGATTCTCATGAGATCAAGATAGGATTTGCTATAGAGTTCCCGTGCAAGAAATCCTTCGAGATACTCATTGACTTTTATTTTTCGAAATTGCGGTGGTTTCTTTGGGTTGATCATGCATGGCATGGGGCCGATCACTTTGTCTAGTCCGGGGAAATGAAATGAAGCGACTGAGAGCCTCTCTTTGCTTGGATTCACAACCGCCCGATGTTCAACAGACCGGTATTCTCCGTTGCTCACAATCTACAAATATAAGCATAGAAAATTTTATTTTCCTTTCTAACCATTATATTTTCATTTTATTCCCTTTTTAAGAATTATCTTTTCACTTATAATTCAATTTAACAACATACACGTATACCTCGTGTATATCTCCAAGGTTAACCACAAAGGCATTTGTAATGGGTTCGACAACGATCCAACTCCCATCCTTTTTTATCTGTAGACCGTTGACTTTGTTGACCTGAAGCAAGATGGTAAGTCCACATGGGTCCCCATGGGGGGTCAAACCAATGACTTTGTCGGGAACGGGACATGGTGGATAGTAGTTCATTCTCATCCATTGCATCCCGTTTATGTAAAGCTCTCGCAAATGTTCTTTAGCCTCCATGCCAACCGTTGATCCTATGGATTCGAGAATATCCATGGCAAGCTTGTTCGCCTCACTTGAGTAGCTTTCTAGGGCTTCACTACATATACAATCAACTCAAGTGATCGAGCAGTATTTCATTTCGTAGCAATATGGTTGTTATTTGGACCTAGATGTGACATGTTAATGTTCAACTTATTATAAAAGAGTCAAACTTATAATTTAACCATTGTTATAGGAGCCAAACGAGCTAAATTTGACCTGAGGGGTTGTGTGAAATTCCACCTTTTCGGACGAACTCTTAAAGCCCAATACACTAAGTCACGCACTTATATATGGTGCGATGGACTAACTTTTTAAGCCCAATAGTATCCACCATCATCCTGTCTTCTTAGAATTGAGATCTCCGTGCAATGGACAAAAATTAATTTGTTAGATTAGCCCAAACCAAACATCCAACTCTAATACGAGTTTGTTGTTCGGAAATTCACCTTGCTCAACTTCTCAATTCTAACAAGCAAACAATCGATGTTTTCGTATAACAACCTAAATGGTGGACTTGGAACCCTCAAGTCTTTCCATGTGAAATACAATTCACAATTGTATCCGACAGCGTACTCAAATTCAACTCATTTATAAACAAACTGACCCCTTTAAAAAGTGAACTAGTTCGACGATATTTTCGTATAACAACCTAATTTGTCAAGTTTGATATGTGTATATACTTACCTAAATCGAGGAGGAAGCATAGGGATCAAATGGGGTTTCCGAAGGGTCTTGGGAAGTGTAGTAAGGTAGAACATGTCGGCCCAATCAAGCTTCTGTTCTTCGGACATAACAAAGACTTGCCCAAATCCCTCAAGTTCTTCTTCAGTCTGCCAATACTTTCTCTTCTCTTCCATTGGTAGATTGAAGAATTGCTTCACTTCCACCTTGAATCTCTCTATCACAGAAGCGCTCACTCCATGTTTCACCACCTAATTATATTAGTTTGTTATATTAGTACGGATCATTTTTTGGGTTAATATAACAAGAAGTCCACGCACTAGGACGTAAGCAGAAAATTCAAATCCAACATTTAAGCCTAATAACACTTATACTAAAAAAATGAATCAAGCCACCTTATATATTATTTAAGCTGATTATATTTTTTTAATTATAAAAAATGGGAGAAAAATAATTTTAAAAGGTGTTTTTTATATATAAAAAAAACTCAAATGTGTTATTTCTATATTTAATTTGCTTTAGTCATGGAATTAATGAAGTTAAATTGAATTGAATTACCTGAAAGAATCCCCAGTCTCGGCAAGCAACGTGAAGCCTCTGCAATTCAAGGGGATCACCGGTGAGAAGAGCTTCCATGTCTATGACTGGAAGCTGAATATCATCAGATCTGCGAACAGGGATTGCATCGGACGGCCCAGATCGATCGTATCTTGAAGGTATCGTCATGGTGGCCGGAGATGGTTCATTGGCGACCAATTCCTGTACACTCGGCACTAGCAACGATGTCCCCAGCGACTTCATCTCTTTGGACTATGCAAGTAAATTGCGTTTGGAGTTTCTTCTTCTTAAATTCACTGGGCGACGATAGTTTTTGCTGTACTGGCGTATTGTTAGCTGTCGAAATTTAATAGTTTACTATACACTACAGTGCCTAATTCTAAATGATTATGAAAGTTGTGTTCTACACTACAGTGCATATTTTATATTTTCATAGGGTTGGGACGACGGGCTTAAACGAAGAAATGTTATTGGTGGATGAAGAGACCGATATTTTAGGCTGTTATTGTGCGTCGGTGTTGAATTTCTTTTTCTTTAATTTCATATTTTAAAAAAATAAATTTAACGGTATTTCTTGGTAAATTCATGTTTTTCTGAATTTTTTATTTTAATTTTTTAATGTCGAATTCGCAATCTTTTTTATTTTATTTTTTTTAAGTTGTGAGTCTGCGTCAACGAACATAGTTGACGCGCAGTCTGAGTACGCGTCAACGAACATAGCTGACGCGCAATTTCAATGAGCGTCAATAACTACACGTCAGTTCTACGTTATTAGTTCCAATGCAATATATTTAACAATCTCTTGTATTTTGATGTTGTTTAAAATGTGCTATAAATATAATGTAGGGAGTCAATATATAGTCTAACACAAACTTTAATAAGATTTTACCTCGGATCCAATTACATTAATGTAATGAACATAAGATAATCTAACGTCTTAACAATTAATTTTAAAAAATCCAAAAGGAAATTACGAAGTCGAGAATAAGTCGTATTATGAGAATTAAAAAAAAAGTGTTTCTAAGCCGCTAAACTAAAAGTTTTGTGAGTACCGAGTACATGTGTTTGAAAAATGTGTGGACACACTTCTCATTTTCTTTCCTATAATGTTAAGATAAATTGATTATGCTCGGGTCATAAAATGAAACAAATGGAAAGTTTCTTATTGTGTTTATTAATGTTTAACGTATTATTGATATCCGTGTCTTGTACAAATAATATGATTTTATTAGAGAAAATTTTTAAAAATATGTAAAAGTAATTGATAATTGAAAGATTAGAATGAATTGGTATTTCATGGTTGTTTACATTAAGAGATGTTTACGTATAAAGAGGAGTCTCGTGTTTTTTTGCGTATCCTCTCCCCTTCCGGTGGTTCTCTTTGTGTTCTCTATCCTTTGTTATGGAGGATTTGGCTACAACTTGTCACAATCTTTCTTTGTCCGAAGTGGAGGGGGCGGTTTTGACAGTTAAGGAGGCAATTGGTACACCACCTATGGCATGCTTTGATTTATGTATTGCCGGAAAATTGCTTACTACATCCCGCTACAATGTTAGCGCCCTCCGGTATACGTTTCTCAAAGTCTGGCACCTTACACACAGTTTGTGATTCGCTCACCGGTTAAGATAATGTTTAAATTTGAGAATGAAATCAAAGTCGTTACAGGTAAGAATCAAATCGTTGACGTAGACAAGTACGTGTAAAGTCGTAACAAGCAAAATTAACGAATAATTTGAATAGGACTACGTAAAGCCAACTTGTTTGAGAGTGAAAGTGAGTTTTGCAAACCAATTAAGGGGAGCTAGTCGAATACCATATAAAAACTTCCTCTAGAGAAAGATAACTTAGGACCTGTTTTGTCCTCGTTTGTTTTTCTTTCTTTATCTTGTTTCCTTAGTGTATTTGTATCTTATGGGCTTGAAATCAGACTGTGTGAGTTGATTGTGTGCTGATCCTCTTTTAGGCTTAACATATTGCATCACTTAGCTACTTAGCTTTTCTTACTTCTGTTTCACCTATGTGTTGATAATGAAATACATTTTTAAAACATTTTTTCAAGTTGTTTAAAAAGTATATATGTTCATCTATGTGTCTAATGTAGAATGATATGCTCCATTTTCTACTTTGTTTAGCATGAAATGAAGGAAGTGGACAATGATGAAGTTGCTGAAGAGTTGAATCATTTGAAAAATGAATATCATCAGAAGGTATATCATTTTGATTTGATTGAACGTTTTCATCTCCCCACACCGCATAGTTTCATCAATTCAGCTAAATCTTGAATAATTTCATGAAATGTTGCTTGTTTTATCTCAAAGAATTTGAATTAATTGTCTACTTGCACAAGGGCTAAAACAATGTTCTTTGACATATAAAATATCATCACATCCACTATTTTCAACACTTGTCTTAGTTCCCTATCTGCTTTTAAATTCACATCCATCCATCTCGAGTGGCAGGATGCCATGCACCATGAGATCAACTCTCTTCTTCGAAACAAAACTTGAACACTTGTAAATCTCGCTCCTAACAAGACCCCAATCGGATGCAAATGGGTTTATAAGGTCAAACTCAATGATGATTGTTCTCTCGAACGTTACAAAACCCTACTTTTCGTCCTTGGTAATCGTCAACATCTAGGTATCGATTTTAAAGAAACGTTTGCTCATATGACAAAAATGAATAATGTTAAAAGCAATCCATAATTGAGAACTTCACCAACTCGACGTGCATAACACATTTCTTCATGGGGATCTCCGTGAAGAAGTATACATCATTCCACCGCCAGATCTTTGTCAAAGTCTGATACAAATGGACTGTAAAGGGGAGGACGTGTGCATACGAACACACATGCGCGTTAGGTCAATGCCCAACAAATAAACCCAATAGGGTTCCATCCTAAAATCAATTAGCAATAGGAGGAGTAGCCCACCGACCTTATATACCAGGCTTAGAATGTCTCCAACTTTCGATGTGGGAACTCATTATCTCCAATACGCCCCTGCAAGTGCAACTAGGTATAGACCGAGTTCATATTTGCCCACATGTTAGGATCGCGAGCCGAATTGAAGCTAATTGTTCTTATATCATATCAAAGTCCGATACAAATGAATCATATAGTAGGGGTCGTATATACGAGTGCACATGTGCGTTAGCCCAAACACAAGTAGTACACAACACATAAATCCAACAAGGTTCTATCCTAAAACCAATTGACAATAAAAGCAGTAGTCCACCGACCTTATATACAAGGCTTTGAATGTCCTCAACAGTCTCGTGTGTTACACGTGGGTGGGCAAAACTCACTTCCGCAGTCTCGTTCCTCTCTGATCTTCCAAAGTTTGTCATCTCCATAAATCTTTATATGGTCTTCGATAGGCTCCTCATGATTGGTTTGCAAAACTCACTTCCGCTCTCAAACAATTTGGCTTTACGTTGTCTTATTTAAATTACTCTTTATTTTCGCTCATTACGCCTATAACGCCACAAAGTCTCAACGGCACCTTACAAGGTCCCGTAACGCAAAAATCCATAACTACTCAACATTCACCCATAAATTACGCATCATAATTAGACCTGAACAAATCCGGGCCGGCCCGTCCGCCTGCCCGGCAAAAAACACGGGTACGGGCTAGCATTTTGTCCCGTTCGGGCCGGGCTAGGCCCGACCCGCTTGTTCACGGGATGGGTCTGGGTGTTGTATTTAGCCCGTAGGCCCGACCCGCTAGTTGTCGAACTCATGTTACGTATGAGTTTTAATTCTTAAAAATAAAATTTAGTTATTTTATTTATTCAATATTTAACAGCTTAATGAAATAAAACAGGGTGAATTAAGGAAGTATACACCTTTTTTTATTAGTATGACAAATTGTGTAGGCTAATTTATATCTAAACACTAACTATGTACTTTCTATTTCTATTTGTGAAGGAATTCTTCCTTTAAATAGTAATACCCAAATTTTAATATCCAACCTTCATCGTGTACCCAATTTAGGTTGTCAAAAATTAGTTACCCAATTTTAATACCCAATGTTCTATATCCAACTTCACTTCGGTTACCCAACTTCGTTGTTACCCGATTTTAATACCCAACGTTCTATATCCAAATTCACTTCGGTTACCCAACTTCGTTGTTACCCAATTTTAATACCCAATGTTCTATATCCATTTTCACTTCGGTCACCCAACTTCGTTGTTATCCGGTTTTAATACCCAACGTTACATATTCAACTTCACTTCGGTTATCCAACTTTGGTTAACCAATATTAGTTACCCGATTTTAATACCTAACATTACATATCAAACTTCACTCATGTACCCAATTTCGTTTTCCCAATATTAGTTACCCGATTACCCAATATTTGTTACCCGATTTCAATACACAACGTTACATATTCAACTTCACTTCGGTTACCCAATATACCCGAAGGAACATTGAGAGCACATGCACATGCACATATTTTGTAGATTATAATGCTATTTAGTGTAAAATCTTCTTTATCATAATCATATATCTTGAACCACTCTATTTCTTTTCTCTCAAAATGAACCCTTAACAAGGTAAATATCCCAATTTTAGGATAGTTGCAAACGGGTCTTGTTCATGTTTTATCAAACAAAGCTCCAAATGCAGAATTCACCAAAATTTAGGATTCTTCAATTGTCAATCTCGCAAAATTATCTCATAAATTTAATTCCTAGTCTACATGAGCTCCTAAAAGCAAGTAAAGTCTAAGCCCTCGGGCAAATTTTAGCTTTCGGTTATCCAAAATCAAAACCTCCAAAACTTGGGTTCTTCATGAACCTTCCCAAAATCTGTCAAAATCACAATTACTAGATCTTAATTTATGCTCAACATTCCTTGAATTAAACACACACAAGGACCATATATGATCAAACATCACTCGAGCATGAACAAAAACACACCCAATATACAAAATTTACAAAAATCCAACAACTTAATGTAGCTAGCGGATTGCCCGGGAGCAACCATGGAAAACAAAATTGCCACATCGGCCCTGCATGCTGAAGCATGTGCGCTAAGAGAGGGACTTGTTATAGCTTATGATCTCGAAATTCGAAATATTGAAGTGGAAGGTGACTGCCTTACACTTATCATTTCAGTTAAACGGATCTGGAAGCCGCCTTGGGAACTGGATCTTATGCTAACTGATATATTGGCTATTCTAGCTGGTTTCTGTCAGGTCAAGATCAGGCATGTGTTTAGAGAGATCAATCGGGTAGCGGATCGACTGGCGGCGATGGGACAGGAAGACCAGCTGAATGTTAGATCATCTTGTACTTCAGTTAATGATCTCATCCGGAAGGATGCTATATGATGGAATATCTCTAGAGGATAGTTTCTTCCTAAATGCTTATCTGTGTTGTATCAAAAAAAAATGGAAAACAAAATTGCCACACAATTGCCTAACCACCCGAGATTCATCCTCGCCGGACTCACATTTCCAATGAAATAGCCAATGAAGTGCTCAGATATTCTACTGATGACACAATTCCTATAGTGTTGCAACTTGTTCCTGTCATTATGATGGTGCTTCACCAAACACACACAGGGAGAAGAAGCAACTTTGAATTTAGGCAGTCTCCTACCATCAAAAGGTAGAGCTTTTGTATTATAACCTTTGAATTGGATATACATTAACCTGTTTTTTAATTTCATTATTTTGAGTTGGGATCTTCATAAATATTATTCTAATGTAAAACAGTAGCAAAGAACCAAACCCAATTCAGAGAAAGATGGCAACTTATCACTCTGATTTTTGCTTCTTTACCTGCACAATGCATACTCATTTGCTCTCACCCCTATCAATCACTACAAGAATCTTATCAAATTACAATTGACTTACATTATTTGTGATATGCAGTAAAAACAAATCAAAAAACAATTATTAAACATAAAGAAATGACAACAATTGTGAAGCACCTCTTGCATTTGGAGCACTTGCATATTCTATAGGCCCAAATTTTGCAAAATATAAACCTGATTTTTACAAGTATTTGGAAATGGGCCTTCAAAATTTTAAGGAGTATCAAGTTTGTGTTGTGACAATAGGTGTTGTGGGATATAACAAGGACATGAATAGAGGATAAAATATTGCCATTGTGATGGTATCATGACACAACTCCTTAGAGACTTGACAAGAAACCAATTACATCGATCAATTAAATAATTTGTTAAATATAGAGAAATGACAGCAAATTGTGAAGCAATTCTTGCAATTAGAGCACCGAGCACTTGCATATTCTACAAGTCTAGATTTGTTAAACATAAAGAAGTACTTGATGTATGTGATGCCTATGCTACAGAGTGCTGCTGAGATAGTAATTGATTTCTTAGACATTCCACCATAAGTTACCATGGTTCCTCCATTTCTGCAAAACTCAGAAATCATTACTCGGAAGGTCAACAACTTCACACATTAAAGCTAAAGATTAATGTCACACACACACCTCAAGAACTTGATAACTACGCAGAACTACCACCAGCACAGTTAAATCCAAGAACGAGTTCAAACAATTTTACCTGGAAAGAAATGGACACGAGATAATGAAAGTAATATCATAGACCTATTCAGCATAACAAGATCAGGCGATGAAGAAGATACTCATATTTCACGAAATCCCTAATAGAAGAGACATAGAAGAGATAATCACGAAAACCTAACCTAAAGAGAGGTAGAAGACAGACGAAGAAGATATTAATGAGAACGAAGAAGAAGAATAGTGAAGAGAAGCAACAATCGAAAATGAAGAAATCAGGCGACGAAGAAAGCGAAGACTGAGAAGACGAATCGCCACTAACCGCCAAGGAGAGGTGAGAACCGAGAAGAGATACGGAAAAAGAATTAAATTTTTTTTAAAAAAATCTATTTATACATGCATATTTTATACCTCACTTAATTGTGCCTACATACTTAGTGCCCCTAATAAAAAAAACCCGCATTAGTAACTCAATTCTCTCAACAAAATTGTTGAATGATCTATCTCACACCTTTTCTTTGCCGATGACATTACTTTGTTTGCTGAGGCTTCGAGTGGACAAATCAGAAAAGTTATGAAGGTTATTAACAGGTTTTGCTCGGCAGCGGGACATAAGGTAAGCATGGAAAAGTCAAGGATTTTTGTGTCACCAAACGTTTCGGATATACTGCGCAATAATCTGGAGAGGATAAGTGGTATTCAAGTGACTAACGATCTAGGAAGCTACCTTGGCATGCCTATACTACAGGGAAGAATCAAGAAGGAAATTTTTTCTCCTTTGCTGGACAAGATCAATTCTCGTCTTTCGAGATGGAAAAGTAAGAAATTAAGCTTCGCAGGGAGACTTACCCTTACAAAATCGGTCTTGAGCTCAATACCCATCTACTCAATGTCCACCTTACTGATACCGAAGAATATATGCAGCAAAGTGGATCAGGTATGTCGTAGATTTTTGTGGGGTGAGGATACGGACTCAAGGAAAATGCACACTGTGAGCTGGGATGTTATCTGACAGCCTAAAAGAATGGGGGGTCTGGGCCTTGTACCGTTGAGCACCATGAACCTTGAAATGGTAGGGAAACTTAGTTGGCGCTTTCTTACTGAAGAAAGCATGCAGTGGACAACTACCCTCAGGCAAAAGTACGTGACAGGTCGAACAAATAAGCATTCCTCACCATCCCCGATTTGGAGAAGCATTGAGAAAGGGATCGAAGAAGTCATCACTAGAGGTTCGAGATGGCTGTTGGGAAATGGTAGAGATATTTTGTTCTGGAAAGACCTTGGCTCTCGACGTCAGTGCTTTTAGAGCAAGCAACGCGGTTGATGAGCAACGATGAACTCAGTAAAACAGTCAGTCATTACTGAGTAGTAAATGAGGGCTGGAATTGGCTTTTACTAGGCGATATACTTCCTAACGTAACTCTCTTGAGTCTAGCGGCTAGCGAAGTGGTTGAGGATAAAAGGGATGAATTATCTTGGAATCAAAGCAAAAGTGGGTGCTACACTGTAAAATCGGGATGGGAACTTCTCAACAACTATAATAACAAGCAAAGTAATGATGATTATTTCTTCAATCAGATATGGAAGCTGAGAGTTCAGGAAAGAGTTAGAACTTTTACTTGGAAGATATGCATGAGAGGGTGCATCACAAATGATGAGAGGGTTAGGAGACATATCTCAAGTGACGATAAATGTCCAGCTTGTAATGATATAACCGAGACTGTGGAACACATGCTTAGGGACTGCCCAACCATCAAGGAAATGTGGAAAAAATTAGGAGCTGAAAACAGGAGTTCGTCATTCTTCTCAACCCCCTTTGCAACCTGGATAAGAGGTAACATCACTACTAATTTCACTTTTAATTATTTGTTGGGAAGGATGTTTTTGCAACAGGTATGTGGTGTGTCTGGATGTGGAGAAATGCGTTGATCTTCAAAGGATCGAGGAGACCGGTCCGATGCACAGAAACTGTCATAGAACAGTGTGAAGCTTACACTAAAGCATGGACAAAAGATAACTTACTGGACAAGAGTAGCGTGTATAAAGTAAATCACGTGGCAAGTACCCCAGGAGAGCTGGATGAAAGTTAACACGGACGGGGACGGTTAAGAGCAATGGTATGACAACAACAACGGGTTTAATTAGAAATGAGGTAGGGGAGTGGCAACGTGGTTTTGTCCATAAAAACGGAATGTGCACGGTACCTATGGCTGAGCTATGGGGTATTCTGCACGGTCTTGAAATAGCTTGGGAATCGGGAGCGAGAAGGGTCATTCTGGAATCCGACTCGCAACTAGCCATCCATCTATTAAGTAAGGAGATACCCCGTTGTCATCCACTATCTAGCCTGGTACATAGATGCCAAGGCTTTTGAATCGAGATTGGATTATCCAAACTCCACATATCTATAGAGAAGCAAATTGTGCTGCGGATTTCCTAGCAAGTTTTGCTTTTCATTTCAACATTGGTTTTCATGTATTGATTGACCCTCCCGAGAGTATAGTGAGTATTATTGATACTGATGTAAGGGGTCGGACTATCCCCCGTTTGAACACTACTTAGCCTACTTTCTTTGATAAATAAAAGCGCGTCTAGATGCGCGGAGGCACCATTCCTCCATCTTTTAACCAAAAAAATATATATTTTATTTGTTAATAGTTGATATCACGCGTTTCTCAAAATAACTTTTTTGATCGATCTTTTATTCTTATTTTTTTAATATCTAAAACCAAAAGACCAATCTTGCGAATTAAACCATTTATATTGTTTTTCGGTCATACGTTTATCATATTGATCAAATATCATTATGACACTCAATTATTTTTATAATAAATCTTAAAATATATATTTTCCCCCCTAAAATAGTATATCTATTAATTACTTGAAATACTAACTAACAATTTTGTTAAAAAAATTATATATATATATATATATATATATATATATATATATATTGAATAAAATGAAAGTATTTAGGTTAAGATAATTACTAAAAATTGAGCGATAAACAATATTATTGTTTTAGTTTAAGTAATTTTTTTTAATAAGGTGGATTTATATCTTATTTTAAACTCAATTTATCAAAACTTACAAAGATTTTTAAAAAAAACTTTCAAAATAAAATACTGTATGAAATGAAGTTTACTCATTTGAATTATAAAAGAGATATTTTCTGAATTTAATACTGTTTGACTATATTCATAGTAACTTCTTACAAAAACACTTGCTTTTTTTTAGCAAGATTACATAGATTGTTGATTTAATTTAGGAATATATTTTTATATGATTACTTTTATTTAAAAAATATAATAAATTAGCCTGTTAAACAAATTTCGTTAAAGATGATTTTTAAGAAAACGCGTATGTAATATAAAAACTTCCAAAATTTTCTTATAGTATAAAAAAAAAAAAAAAAAAACTTCCAAAATTGAGAAGTGACCGTTGTTATCACAAGATCGGTCTTCTTTCGCTTTCAAAGACGATTCTTAGGGTTTCAATCCAGAGATTCCAAAATTTGAGAGTCGACCGACCATGCTGTCTTCGTCTTTCTTGACAATATCGCTCCTCCTCTTTCGCTTTTAAAGGCGAATCTTTCTTCAAGGTTTCATTCCAGAGATTCCAGGCGCAAATTAGTTCATGCGGAGAATTTGACCTAAAGGAATCGTATATCAAATCCTCAGCATGATGATGGATGGGATATTCAACGATATTGGGATTGCGCATGTCCTCGTTCCTCTCTTTCTCCGTATTTTCTTATTCTTGCGGAGAATTTGACCTAAAGGAATCGTAAATCAAATCCTCTGGATGCAAAAAGCATGATGATGGATGGATATTCAACAAGATTCGGATTGAGTATGCCTTCGTCTTTCTTGACAAGATCGCTCCTCCTCTTTCGCTTTCTAAGGCGAGTCTTTTCTATAAGGTTTCAATCAAGAGATTCCAGGCGCAAATTAGTTCTTGCAGAGAGTTTGACCTAAAGGAATCGTAAATCAAATTTTCTGGGAAGCAAAAAGCATGATGATGGACGGGATATTCAACAAGATTCGGATTGAGTATGTCCTCGTTCCTCTCTTTCTCTGTCCTTTCTTATTCTTGTTGTTGCGATTGTTTTGATCCTGTATTCTGGACTCAAACAAAAGATTTTGGGGCAAATCATTTACCTGATATTCGAAAGCAATATTTTCGAATATCACAAAGAAGATGAATGTTTTGCCTGAGAAGTTTTAGTCACTTATTGATTTGGGGAAATGATTTATG
This sequence comes from Fagopyrum tataricum, assembly GCA_002319775.1. Lineage (NCBI taxonomy): Eukaryota > Viridiplantae > Streptophyta > Magnoliopsida > Caryophyllales > Polygonaceae > Fagopyrum > Fagopyrum tataricum. The sequence continues at coordinate 13,250,829 of CM008286.1, forward strand.
TGTACAAGATTGATGGATTGTCTGCCTCATGCCCGATATATGAAAATGATATTTGAAAAAAAAGATGGTTTCCTTGGTTCATGCCCCTTGAAGAGTTTTAAGTCATTTACTGATATTTGGAATTGATTTATGTGTAAAATATTGAGGTCTTGCCTGCCTCATGTCCCTTCAAAAATTTCAGTAAAGAACCTGATATCTGAAAATGGGTTTTCTGAAAAAGGGGGAATTGTTGCCTCACTTACCCCGATAGTTGAAAGCGATATTTGAAAAAAATGATGGATGCCTTGGTTTATGCCCCTTGAGGAGTCTTAAGTCATTCACTGATATGTGAAAAATATTGAGGTCTTGCCTACCTCATGTCCCTTCAAAAATTTCAGTAAAGATCTTTATATCTGAAAATGGGTTTTCTGAAACAGATGGGAATTGATGCCTCACTTCCCCCGATGTTTGAAAAAAAAGATGTTTGAGGTCTTGCCTGCCTCTTGTCCCTTCAAAAATTTTAGTAAAGATCTTGATATCTGAAAATGGGTTTTCTGGAAAAGAGGAGAATTGTTGCCTCACTTCCCCCGATATTTGAAAGTGATATTTGAAACAAAAGATGGATGCCTTGGTTCATGCCCATTGAGGAGTCTTAAGTCATTCACTGATATGTGGAAATGATTTATGTGGAAAATATTGAGGCCTTGCCTACCTCATGTCCCTTCAAAAATTTTAGTAAAGATCCTTATATCTGAAAATGGGTTGTCTGAAATAGATGGGAATTGTTGCCTCAATTCCCCCGATATTTGAAAGTGATATTTGAAAAAAAGATGGATGCCTTGGTTCATGCCCTTTGAGGAGTCTTAAGTCATTCACTGATATGTGGAAATGATTTATGTGGAAAATATTGAGGCCTTGCCTACCTCATGTCCCTTCAAATATTTCAGTAAAGATCCTGATATCTGAAAATGGGTTGTCTGAAATAGATGGGAATTGTAGCCTCACTTCCCCCGATATTTGAAAAAAAAGATGGATGCCTTGTTCATGCCCTTTGAGGAGTCTCAAGTCATTCACTGATATGTGGAAATGATTTATTTGGAAAATATTGAGGTCTTGCCTACCTCATGTCGCTTCAAAAATTTCAGTAAAGATAATGATATTTGAAAATGGGTTAAGATTGGTTGCCTCACTTCCCCCGATATTTGAAAGTGATATTTGAAAAAAAGATGGATGCCTTGGTTCATGACCCTTGAGGGGTTTTAATTCATTTACTGATATTTGGAAATGAGTTATCGAGGTCTTGCCTCCCTCATGTCCCTTCAAAAATTTCAGTAAATATCTTGATATTTGAAAATGGATTTTCTGAAAATGATGAGAATTGTTGCCTCACTTTCCCCGATTTTGGAAAGTGACATTTGAAAAAAAGATGGATGTCTTGGTTCATGCTCCTTGAAGAGTTTTAAGTCCTTTACTGATATTTGGAAAAGATCTTTTTCTATAAAAAAATTGATGCCTTGCCTCATGACCCTTGAGAAGTTTAAGTCATTTACACGATATATGAAAGCAATATCTGCAAAAAGATGGATGTCTTTCCTCGTGTCCCTTGAAGAGTTGTAAGTCATTTACCAAGATGTGAAAATGATTTATCTGTAAAAGATTGATATGTTACATGCCTTATGTCCCTTGAGAAGTTATTTGGAAATGATCTATCTAAAAAAAGATAGATGCCGCACCTCTTGGCCCTTGAGAAATTTCAACCATTTACTGGGCATTTGAAAATCATATTTTTTAAAAAGACACGTTGAGAGTTTAAATAATTTACCATAAATTTGAAAGGTATATCTGCAGAAAGATGTTCCTTGAAAAGTTAAGGTCATTTACTAATATTTGGAAATGATTTGTCTGTAAAAAGATTGTTGTGTTGCCTGCCTCATGTCCCTTGAGAATGAAAATGATTTTCCTGGAAAATATGGAACTTGTTGCCTCACTTCCCCCTGATATTAACAAAACCGATGGATCCTTGTCCCCTTTGGGAAGTTTAAGTCATTTACCAAGATTTGAAAATGATTTATTTGTAAAAGATTTGAAATTATTTGTGTTCAGAGTCATTTACTGCTGTGATATTTGAAAACAATCTAATAAAGACGGATGGATGACTTACTTTTGAGGAAGATTGGTTCAGGCAGTGTCAAGTTTAAGTCATTCTCAGGTTTGAAAGTAATAAAGGATTAAAAAAATTCAGGTAGTGTCAAATTTTGTTAATAACACTTGGTTATTGCATCTTTTATCTCCTGTTTGTTCAATGATGTATGTAGATGTATGGGCAAGACATCACCTTGTTCAATCTGAAATCTGGCCGGAATTCAGAATCAAATTGTCCTAAGAAATTCAGGTTTGAATGACATATTGGTTGCCTCATGTCCCTTGATAAGTTCATTTACCCGATAGTCGAAATTAAGTTATTTACCTTGTATCTCCTTACCTACCCTCAGAAGACACAATGCTTTTAATGATTTGAAATTATTTGTGTTCAGTCATTTACCTTGCGTGATATTCAAATACAATATTAACAAAGACAGATTCGATTACTTGCTTATGAGGGAGAGTTGTTCAGGCCGTGTGGAATTTGGTTCCACCACCTTAAAAGTAATTAAGGAATATAAAAAAATGGGGTGAAAAAGCACTTCGTTTTTGCATTTTTTATCTGATCAAAATAAATAGATGATGTCTGGTAGATGTGTGGAGAATATTTCACCTTGGAAGCTTGGTTTTGGTTTTGTGTCAAGATATTTGGGGATGGAAATTTTGGTTTTGTGTCAATCTTATGATTTTACTACTTGCATCTGAGAGAGTATAGTTCAGACACTGATATTTGGATTTGATTTTGTAAAAATGGTATACTTGGAAGCTTGGCAATGGTTTGAGTTGAAAAATATTAAGTAGTTTGCATTTTTAATGTTCTAAAAACATCTTTTAGTTCATCAAGAGACGGTTTGTAGAAAGACGACAACTGGTAGATGTGTGATTAGGATTTCACACTATATACGCTCATTTGTTTGTGTGTACATTATGGTTTTCTCTTACATTTTCAGCTTTCTATATAGTTGGTTCACTTGCACATGCTCTATTTCTCACATACAAAATAAACATTTGACTCTTGCCACCGGAATTTTACTTCCCTAACTACAGCAGCTCTTCTGCTGTTTGCCCTTTGCATAACTATTGGGCTTCTCTTAATGAAAAGTCTACGAATGGCGTATTAAAGGGAAATGGTATTTGATTGTGCCATTGAAATGTAAATGCGAAGCCCTAAACTCTTAAGAGGGCTTAGTGTGATGAAAAAGTATTTATTGTGTTGATATGCTTTAGGTAAGAATTTTGGGAACCGTGACATAAATCTGCTAGATTGTTAGTATAATCTACAAAGCCCTAAACTCTTAAGAGGCTCTTCTGCTTATTGATGGTGTTGGCTTCTACTTATGTAATTATCCATGCTTCCAGAGCTATACCCTTATGTTGCAACTGAAACCCATATTTTAGTAGAAACTTCAAGAGGAGGGACCCTACGCATTAATGTAATGTGAACATTTTCAAATTGATTGTTGATGCATTGAATGTACTTGTCAATTAATGGCGGTTTTTGTTTTCAAGCAGCTCATATCATATCATAGCAATTTGCCATGTACCCATATATTTTTTTGGCTCAGATAATCAATTGATATTTGTGTCTTGTGGAAACACGAAGTTTGATGTCACTTTTCTAGCCCTTCCATGCTCCATACTCAGCCTCGATGCAATGAATATTAGTGGCGAGCAGCAACTTGACGTCGTAAGTTTTTCCATTTCATATTCTTCAATTGTTGCGTAGCCAAACATTGACTGAGTTGATCAACATTTTTGTTTCTAAGATATCTTACAAAAAGGAATTAAGGATCCTTTAGAAATACTCGGTTTTGATATTAATTAATTGGTCAACATTCTGCCTCAATCTTTTTATTACCTGAGCTGGGTAATTTGTACACTACTTGAGAGTTGAATTGTCAAATTGAGGGTTGCGCCCTTAAATTGGTCGGTGGAAATAACTAAATTACCAGAAACATTACATAATTAAGAAAAGGTTAGATACTCATGAAAATGAGTTAGAGACAAGTCCAGATGGAATTGGTGCTCCCAAGGTTAGTGGATCAAAGTCCATGACTCTTTGTAATTATAGGTTTTCCAATATCTGAATCATTTGACTACTGTATCATCTGTATGTTTTTATGGCAAAAATAAATCATTTACAATGTAAATTGGCATACCTGCATCAATAGAAGTGTGAGCCTATGTGCCTTTTTTCTGACCTTAAGTGACGAGAAAGTATCTGTTCCAAGAAGGATGGATCTGAATCAGGTTTGCTTGTCTCCTATATTTCCAGTATAAATATTTAATGGATTAGAAAGTGTTCATATGCTTTTACATTGGGGCTATCTCTAGTTATTGCTTTAAGTGATTGACTAAGCATCATTTTGTAGCATCAATTTTGTTGCCAGAAGTAGACATTTTCTGTTGACACTCGACGTTATCAGTAAGGTTAAATGATTGGTGGTTAAAACTTGGTTGTGCTTACTGCGTAGCTCAGAGATATTTTAATATGGGCTATGTGCCTTTATCAAGTTTCAGCATGTCTCTCTGGGGTTTTCTCTTATTTTCATACTCTTTAAATAACCTTCTACGATATAGCTTTTTAGGAAATGTAGGTGTGGGCCAATTCACCATTGCTTCTGTTTTAGCATGATCTGTAGCTATTGTTAGTAAACAGAGAAGGATAAGAAATTGGTGTTCTGTTTATTGCCATGGGAAACCCAATATAAATACAAGAAAGAAGCTAGAAGTAAGTTCATCTAAAATAAAGTAGAGTGGCTAAATCTCTACCTAATGCAAATTTACAAGAAAAAGATACAACTGTGTAGCTTTATGTGAGAAGTCACAAACAATTTATTCAAGTCCATTTACCTTCAGCAAAACTAAACCTACGTAGTTTGGCATTGTGTATAGCTGGAACACTTGTAAGACTGATTGGCATTACCCTTGAACCGTACATCTGTTTTGGACCTTTGGGATGTCATTCTTAGCTCTCACTTGTTGATAGCTGATTCTCAAGTCATTTTTGTATTAGAAAAGATGTCAGTTCCAAAAAACTTACCTAGGCTTTGAGCATCTCTTTTACCTCATTTTCTATGTCATTTATCTGAAAAGAAGTAATAATAGATTTTCTAGTTATGTATTCCAGTCTGATTTCCAACAAGTCTGTAGTTTGTAGTAATTTTTAAAGTGTACTTGAATACCCCTCATCCTTGTGAATAAAATCTCCAGAAGAAGCCCGTATGCTCTAGCTTGCAACTTGTTAGGTGTATGCAGCTAGTCAAAGTTTGATTCATTTTCTAATCAATGTCCAAGTTCACTTATTATACCATACAACCCTATTGAACACAATTACTCGCTAAACGTATGACGTACAGTTTCATCTTCCTTACAATTAGGGCATCGGGCGTTGTGCTCTCGGTTCTCCAATATCAGCAGAGTCATGTGACATAGTTAAATTACAATGATAACCAAGCAAACATCTTGTTTTGATGTAATTTTTTGCCTCCAGAACCTCTCCCCTATGTGCTTTTCTGTCTACTTTGTGGGAGTATATACCTACTCTGTTTTACAACCTTTATAAATTGCAGAAACATATAGGCTGCAATATTTGAAATTTACGCCTATGCCCCCACATAAAACCTCTCACTTTTCTTGTTGCATAACCCTGCTGTGTTCTTCTTATAGGGGTTAAGTGAAGGGTAGGTAGGTTGTAGGATGCTTTTGATTTAAATTTTTGTATGGATTAGAAAGTACAGGTTTTTGTGGTTCTATGGTGTGGGCGTAAGTGTATAACAGTTTTCTACATTATTTGTGTGGTGTTGAAAGTATGAAAATACTAATCTGGTGCCAGTTCCGAATGATGATGGGTTTATGTCTTGGGCAATGTAAACAAAATGAGGGATAATAATATGATCCAATATATTGTAATCAGAGTAAAAATGCGTATCTGCTCGATCTAATCTGAATTTTATGTCACTTCATTTGTGTCATGTTTGACCCTGCTGTATTTGTCTCATTTTCAAAGACCTGTGGGAATTTTATTCTTCATTAAGATGCTGTCTATATTCATGGGATTCCTGCCAATCTGCTACAGTCAATGGCCAAATAGTCTAATGATATGTTCTTTGTGAATATGGACCCTGAATCAGGTTTGTTTGTCTCCTATATTTCCAGTATAAGTATTTTAACGGATTAGAAAGTGTTCATATGCTTTTACATTGGGTTATCTCTAGTTATTGCTTTTAGGGATTGACGGTAAGCATCAATTTTAGCATGTCTCTCTGGGGTTAGTGGATTAGAAAGTGTTCATATGCTTTTAATATGGTTTATGTGCCTTTATCAAGTTTCAGCATATCTCTCTGGGGTTTTCTCTTATTTTCAAAGTCTGGTATAGCTTTTAGGAAATGTAGGTGTGGGCCAATTCACCATTGCTTCTGTTTTAGCATCATCAGTAGCTATTGTTAGTAAACAGATAAGGATAAGAAAATTGGTGTTCTGTTTATTTCCATGGGAAACCCAATATAAATACAAGAAAGAAGCTAGAAGTAAGTTCATCTAAAATAGAGTAGAGTGGCTAAATCTCTATCTAATACAATTTACAAGAAAAAGATACCACTGCTTTATGTGAGAAGTCACAAACAATTTATCCAAGTCCACTTACCTTGAGAAAAACTAACCTATGTAGTTTGGCATTGTATATAGTTCCTGTTGTCTAAAAACTGCAAAATAATAGTTGTCATAATGAAACTGACTAATGCAAAATTTTGATGGACAACATTCAATTAGCTTTGGTTGTAAGACTGATTTGTATATAGTTCCTGTTGTCTAAAAACTGCAAAATAATTGTATATAGTTCCGTACATTTATTTTGGACCTTTGGGATGTCATTCTTAGCTCTCACTTGTTGATAGCTGATTCTCAAGTCATTTTTGTATTTAGAAAAGATGTCAGTTCTAAAAAACTTACCTAGGCTTTGAGCATCTCTTTTACCTCATTTTCTATGTCATTAATCTGAAAAGAAGTAATAATAGATTTTCTAGTTATGTATTCCAGTCTGATTTCCAACAAGTCTGTACTCTGTGGTAGTTTTTGAAGTGTACTTGAATACCCCTCAATCCCTCATCCCTGTGAATCCAGACTGCCCATAAAATCCCCAGAAGAAAGCCCCTATGCTCTAGCTTGCAACTTGTTTGGTGTATGCAGCTAGTCAAAGTTTGATACATTTTCTAACTAATGTCCCTAAATGAGGTAAAATAACATTCAATTACCATACAACCCTATTGAAAACAATTAGTCGCTAAATGTATGACGTACAGTTTCATCTTCGTTACCATTAGGGCATCGGCCGTCGTGCTCTTGATTCTCCAATATCAGCATAGTCACATGCCATAATTAAATTCCAATGGTAACCACCAAGCAAACATCTTGTTTTGATGTAGTTTTTTCCCTCCAGAACCTCTCCCTTATGTGCTTTCCTGTCTAATTTGTGGGAGTATAGGCTGCATGCAATGTGTGTTATTCTTAGAGGGGTTAAGTGAAGGGTAGGTAGGTTGATTTTGATTTTGTGGTTCTATGATGTGGGCCTAAGTGTGTAACAGTCTTCTGCATTATTTATGTGGTGTTGAAAAATCTGGTGCCAGTTCCGAATGATGATGGATTTATGTCTTGGACTGACAGCATAAATATTGCTACTTGCCACAGTAATTATTGTTCTCATGCATACATTCTTTGTACTAGCCCTGCACTCACAGTTTTTGCAAAAACATGGTGGCGGGCTTGAGCACAATGAGACTTATTGTGGTTCGTGTTATATGGTGCTGAATCTGTACGTATGCACCCTTGCACTTCCAAAGATTTACAAAAGATTTACACTTGTGTACTCGCAACCAAATATACCACAGATTTAACCATAAAAATTAGTCAATTAGCAAAAGAAGAAAAATAGCAACGTAAACAAAAATGAAGGATAATAATATGATCCAATATATTGTAATCAGAATAAAAACGCATATATCCTCGATCTAATCTGAATTTTATGTCACCTCATTTGTGTCATGTTTGACCCTGCTGTATTTGTCGCATTTTCAAAGACCTATAGGCATTTTCTTCTTCATTAAGATGCTGTCTATATTCATGGGATTTCTGCCAATCTGCTATAGTCAATGGCCAAATAGTCTAATGATTGGGAATTTTCTGTAATATATTCAGCCACAAACAACGATCAGTTATTATTCAGCATTTTCAATTCTATACTAAAACCAACCTTAATCCTTACAAATAACTTGATAATCAAGTTTTTATTATTGAACTTGTCAATGTGTTGAAGTCAATGCAACAACCTCTAGGAAACTCGCATAGGCTCATACAATTATATAATCCATGACAACACTTCAAGCTTATCATCAAACTTCAGACAATGTCTTTCCAAAGTGTGCGCTTATGCCTCCCTTTCATCCTCCTACTTCATCCTCTTGCCACAACTGCTTCATTCAATGCCATTTACCAATTCGGTGATTCGGGTTCTGATACCGGAAATTTCATTAGAGAGAATCCAACAAGTGTAGTAGCATCACTGCCTTATGGTGAAACTTTCTTTCATCACCCTACAGGCCGCAATTCTGATGGCCTTCTCATAGTTGATTTCATTGGTACTACTCTATTTCAAGTGTAAATCTGACTTTATATTTTACATTATTATTTAGTTCTTTTGTTGGATCTTGATCAGCAAAAGCCTTCCATCTCCCGTTGCTGAACCCGTATCTGAATAAAGAAGCCAATTTCAGTCATGGTGTGAACTTTGCAGTAGCTGGTTCTACTGCAGAAGATACCTCACTTCTTGCAGCAAAGAACATCACTGTGTTGAATACCAACAGCTCACTCTTTGTTCAACTCGAATGGTTTAAAACTCATCTCAAATCCGTATGCTCTTCCAAATCAAGTATGTTTCTTCGCAGTCATTTTGATTATATTATTGGTGTGGAAATGATACTACATCGTTATATTGACACTTTTGAATCTATGCTATACATAATCATGGGGAGATTGCAAACATCAGTTCCAAAAGGCGCTGTTTTTGATCGGTCCAATAGGTTCAAATGACTACACCGACGCTCTTGCTGCAGGCAAATCATTCCAAGATCTCTACAAGATGGTTCCTGATGTCATTCATGCCATCAAACATGCTATTAAAGTAAGCACCATTATATGATGATTTATTCTAGACTCTTTTAAGTTTTAACTAACCTGAGGAATCGAATTTACACACGGGTGGCCTTGTGCAGGAAGTGATAGGTCATGGTGCTGCAACAGTGGTTGTACCAGGATTATTCCGATTCGGGTGTTCTCCATTCTCCCTTGTTACATTTGCGTCAAACGATACTTCTATGTACGACAAATTCAAGTGCATTAAGATGGTAAACGAGCTCAGTGAGTATCATAATCTCAAGCTTCAAGATGCTATAAAGGAGCTTCAACATCAATATCCAGTGGTTTCCATTTCATATGGAGATACTTACTCTTCCTTTACATGGCTCCTTCGGAATGCTGCTTCCCTTGGTTAGCCATTCTTGAGATTACTTATAATTCAGCTTTGGTCAAAAGAAAGTTGCAACATAGAACCTAAAACAACTAAACATGGTTTACAACTATCAAAATCCAAAATCCACCCTACCCATGACCTAAAGTCAATTCATTTTTGCAAATAAATTGTGGTTATACCAAGCAACTTATCTCATGATCCTATAACCAATCCAAAACAAAGGTAACTTGGACCTGTTTGGTATTTATATCTGGATATCAATATATCAATATCAAGATATGGGTATGAGAAAAGAGTTTTGAATGAACAAGACAGAGAAGAGAGAAATTGTATGAAGAATTTCCTCTAGAGAAAGGGTTTTGGAGAGGAATAATAGAAGATGGAAGATAATATAAGATATGGATACCAGATTATATCATGATATCAGATTGATACCCAAATACTTATATACCAAACACTAGGTATGTGGATATCCATATCTGATATGGTAACCAAACATGCCCTTAGTGCATTACCAACCAAATGACGAGAAAAGAATGAACTGTATGATTTTGCGGGTTGTGATTTATCAGGATTTGAGAAAGATGGAGTGTTGAAAGCGTGTTGTGGAGATGGAAACAATGCTTACAACTTCAATATCACAAGGTTCTGTGGGACCCCAGGAGTATCAGCTTGTCGAGACCCGTTGAAGCGAGTCAATTGGGATGGCTTCCACCTGACTCAGCAAGCACACAAATACTTGGCGGGTTGGCTTCTTGCGCACAATATTGGAGGCATTTGACACCTGCTTCACTGCTTCTGCTCCTCTACTTGATTATGTCATCAAGTTATGGTGTATGATAAATAAGTGTAACAATCTATGTTTGTGTTATTTACATCTGATCGAATATGCAAGTTCAGTTAAGAAGACATACAAATAATGTAACAAATGATTTCATCATCAAAAAAATTTCATTCTATACATGCAATTGCATAAGTTCATTGGCAGCATTTGGTGGAGAAGCAGCAGTGACAGCTTCATTAGCTGTCTGCTCAGGAAGCCTGTCAGTAAATTTGAATTTCCTCTATACAAGATTTCAAATAACACAAAAGAAAATAAGGTATTGTATTGCAACCAATATTATTGATGGTATACCTTGAATGTTACAGTATTTGTACATACTTGAATCTATAATGAGGTAGTTAATTTGTGTTCTATAAATTGGATTAATATTCTCTTTGAGAAGGTAAAATTGAATTCCATGGCTGCTTATAAAGTAAAGATTGATTATCTACTGATTACTAGTTTTCTGCAATTTCCCGCTGATTTCTGAGAAATTCTAATTGGAAGGATGCTTGAGATTGAGGAGCCTCCCACTTATGTTTTTTGGCCTGGAACATGCAACAGTCATTATAGATTTATAATATTGGATAATGACAAATTCAACATCAGCATTATGTACTTTCTGCATAAATTCAATTACAGATTAGAACAAAATGAGGGATGATAATGATTGAACTCCTTGTGATCACAGTCAAATCATCAATACAACAATAAAATGCAGTAGGGATCACAGGTTACCGATAATTTGTATACGACAATGGTAATATAGTCTGTAAGCAAGTGTGTTCTGCTCATTCTAACTTGATTTTATAGACCAAATTTGAATCTTCCTCACAGAAATTTTAGCCCTGCATGTTTTATGTGAAAATTCGTCATCAAGCTGTTGTCGATGTTAACTATATTTGAAAAGTTGGCCTCAAAGTGGATTTCCTCGCAACAGTCTACATTGCTGTCTTGGTCAATAGCTAAATAGTAATAGTTGTTATTATATCCCTCTCAGAAAATGACAGGACATGGAATACATAAAAAATTTGAAACTAACCTCAACCAATCTGGCATATGCTCAAACAATATATAATCATGGGGAGATTGCAAGCATAGGCTCAGGAAGGCACTCTTTTTGCTCGGACCAATAGGAGGAAACGACTACCTCTATGCTCTCGTTGCACGCCAATCATTCCAAGATCTCTACAAGCTGGTTCCTGATGTCATTCGTGCCATCAAACATGCTGTCAAAGTTAGCACAATCATTATACGATAATCATCCATGATCTCTACAAGCTGGTTCCTGATGTCATTCGTGCCATCAAACATGCTGTCAAAGTTAGCACAATCATTATACGATAATCATCCATTGACTTATATCTAACCCCCCGGTGTATAGACTTGACATACGGGTGGTCTTGTGCAGGAAGTGATTGATCACGGTGCTACAGAAGTGGTTGTACCGGGATACTTTCAAAAGGGTTGTTTTCCATTCTACCTAGTCACGTTTGCATCAAACGACACCTCCATGTATGACAGATTCGGGTGCATCAAGATCATAAACAAGTTCAACGTTTGCATCAAATGACACCTCCGTGTATGACAGATTCGGGTACATCAAGATCATAAACAAGTTCAACGAGTACCATAATATCAAGCTTCAAGATGCTATAAAGGAGCTTCAACAACAATATCCAATGCTTTTAACTCTCCCTTTTCATGGCTCCTGCAAAAGGTTGAGTCCCTCGGTTAGTCATTCTTGATTGACATCCCTTTTATTGCGCATTTTACAACCACATGACCTTAAGTTTTGATTTTTATGAGGATTTGAGAAAGATGGAGTGTTAAAAGTATGTTGTGGAAATGGAAACAATGCTTACAACTTCAATATCCCAAGGTTTTGTGGACCCCAGGAGTGTCAGCTTGTGCAGACCCGCGTTGAAGAGAGTGAATTGGGATGGCTTCCACTTCACTCACCAAGCATCCAAATACTTTGCAGCTTGGCTGCTCACACACACTATCAGAGGCATTTGACTTCAAAGATTTTTTTATGTTTTTGAGTTGTTTTGTTGCTTTTCTCCCCTGCTTTGTGTGTTTCGTGATGGAAAAATTGTTTGGAATAAATCACACTTTGGTTGATGATTTCACTGTATATGAACTAAATAAAATAAGAACTGGAGTTCTTTTAACTGCACTTATTTACTATATAATCCGGTCAGTACACATGAGAATAAAATCATCATAATTATATTACAAATGCCATGGGTAAAGAAATGATTAAAATTTCTCATTCTATATGCAATTGCATAACTTCAGTGAGGATAATCTTATCTCTATGACTCGTTCATGAAAAAAGCACCATACCCACTAGCTTTCATGAACTTCTTCAGTAGAAGGAAGGCAATGGCTATGGAGAGTCCAATGGCAGCCAACGTAAATAATCGATCATCACCTTGTTTCTGAACCCTAGTTGCACGAGGTTGAAGCAAAGGCTGATGCATATTGTGAGCAGGAGGTTGCTGAGTCTCCCTTGCGACAATTGGGGGAGAAGCAGTGTTTACAGGTGCATTAACTGGCTGCTCGGGAACCCTGTCACTGATAGGTTCAGCATTTGCAGATGATTCTCCTTCTGTCACATTGGTGATCTTTTCTTCAGGAATTTCCCTCACAGCTTCACCTTCTTGATGGTCTTCTGGCTCTTGTTGAGTGATCTCGGGAACTGGTGGTGCCTTGCTAAGCATGTAATCGTGAATCTGATAAACAAACAAATTTGTAACATCTTGTTTGGAAATGTGTAAGCAGTAAAAAATAATCATGAAAACAGACCTCGTCAATTAGACTCTGTCGATCAGGAGTTCCAAACTTTGGAGACCCTTCACGAGACTTAATAGCCAGTACTCGTCGTTCATCCTTTGGATAGTCCAGAGAGCCTAAGGCGCCATTAGGGCTTGTAGGCATGAAAGCAATCAGAGCAACCAAAGCGGTCCGAACTGGATTCATAACAAATATCAGCCATCAATCAATTGAAGACATGAAAGAACAGATAACAGTTCATTGTGTAAAGATTAACTTGTTGCAAAGACGTACCACTCCAAGACGGTTGCCAGTGCTCAGGATGATGATTTGATATGCTGAGGCATATCTTTGTCTGGGTCTCAAAACGACCATTTGGCTAAAGTTGAGCACCAAAACACAGTGATTTAGTTCCTAAGATAAGGAGATTGAAGAAGAAATACAACCAGCCCGAGGAGAAAAAAAAAAGAATTTAGAAGCTCCAACATTTGCAATTCCTCCAACACTTCTCTAATTGAAAACATGAAAGTTTCAGGAGAAGTTACCGTCAACAGCATGAACGAAGGAGGCTTGAAAGGGTACTCTGCTGGCAGTTGAATCCGCCCATGATAAATGCCACCCTCAAATTCAGTATCACAAGGACCCCTAATTGCAAACTGCCACTCAAATATATTCTCCTGACAAGATAATAGTATCAATATGTTAGATTATTAGACCATACCATCACCGTTGAACAAAGTAAGAAGTGCATAAAAGCATCAGAGCCAAGGCAGCAAAAGATCTCTGATCAAAGATCAACTTCAACCTTCTTATCATACCACTAATACCAGGCACTCTAACACCTAACTGGCTAACTTTATACAAATGCAGAAGATAGTTGAATACTTGCGTATGAAATGTAGAAATTAAAAAATTTAGGAAAAAGATTCCTCATTCAACAGTGCTCACATAATGGTATCCCTCTTATCATACCACTAATACCAGGCACTCTAACACCTAACTGGCTAACTTTATACAAATGCAGAAGATAGTTGAATACTTGCATATGAAATGTACAAATTAAAAAATATAGGAAAAAGATTCCTCATTCAACAGTGCTCACATAATGGTATCCCTCTCAAATCGAGATGATTACCACGGAAATCCAATTGACCCAAGCAGAATAAACCAATCAGATCGAGAAACAAAATATTCACTCGCCCAAAAACTTATAGGGATTCAACCATTGGCATCCTCAAACCTAGACACAATTCAACGAATTCAAAAATTCAACAACTAATTCAGCCAAATCCACGCAGATCCAGAACAAAAGGTACAATTCAAATCAAAACCCTAACGATAGAGCCGTATATTCGAAATATACGAGAAAACAAAATTCAAGACAAAAGGATAAAGAAAATTGATCTGAACATACTAGAAACGGAAGAAAAATTAAGATGTAGAAAGTGGAAAAAAGGGATAAGGAAACCTCGAGAGGAAGGCTCATAAAGTCATCAGAAGGATTGGATTGCATCTCCTTGACCTCCTGAAGGATCCTCTTCACCGCTGGGTTCTTCAGGTTATACTTGTCCTCCGCCATCTTCAAACTTCTCAGGTGAATCGCTTTCTTTGCTGGACGTGACCTTGACGGTGGCCGTGGTGGCGCTCGGGGGCGACGTTGATGTTGGGATGACGAAAATATCTGATAAAACTTCAACGAGTTAAGAAGGGTGAAGGGATATATGACTTTTAGATGGGAGACAGAGAAGGTGGCCTTGTTTGTGGCATAAACAGTTTATTACTTTATTGTACATGACATTACAGTAATGAATTGACACGTCATACTCTACGGGTGTTGCATACGTGGATGTTCTTCATTGGTGTTTGTTAGTTGTCTACTTTGCCACCGTGTGTTGATTAGGGATTACAGTTCGTAACGTAACTCGTAAATAATACAGTAAATACAATGGGTGGGGGGGATTTAGAATAGCGGAAATCAATTAGGTCCATAAATAATTTAACCTAAATCATACTTGCGGATGAGAACTCAAACTCGGATCATAAAACAATGAGTAGCAATAAGAAACATCAGAAAGTGAGCAACAACAGTTCAACGGTTCAAGTCACTCATAATGAGTAGCAAAACATCAAAAAGTAAGGCAATTCATATGCCTACACAGTATTTATATCACAAATAGAGATAATATAAAAAAATGAGCAGCAAAATATCATAAAGTGACAACAAAACATCAAAAATTGAGCACAAATGCCTCTCAGTTTTAGATCATATGCCTATACACATATCTCACTTCTATTCAGCAAAACACCATATGTCTATCAGTTCAGCGACTTAGTATTTCTTTCACTTACAAGAAAAATATCAACTAGATTCAATTCCAAGAACCAAATAAATAATTGTCCTTTGTGACTTTGATAAGAACCAATAAAACTATGTACAACTTATCTTGTTGAAAGCAATGATATGACATTACAAAGTATTAGCTCCTATGAAAGTCACAAAGGGAAGGTCCATCAAAATATAACTCATTTTTTCGAATTACTCTAGCATACATAGAAGCAGAACTTTATGATCTAAGATGGAAGAACTGGTTCACCCGTTCTCATGTGCTCAGGAGGAGTAAAAGCCAAGTTTATGTTGTAACTCTTGCCATCTATGCTTTTTTCATCAGGTCAATACAAGAAAGCGTTGGATTTGCCTCTTGTCCAAACCAACATTTGTAGTCAGAACCAATTCATTAGCAAGTAAGACTCTGAGAATCAAAATACGAAAAATACCTTATCAAATTAGACTCGGTTAGCATTAAGATCATGATATACTACTCTCCCTTTGCTACAACAATATTTCAAAGCTTGTTGCAATAGGTCAACATCCAAACACTACATATCTTCATTGAAATCCATATCCATCATTGTTGACTTCTCAATCATTCGCAACCACAACAGGAAAAATTACGTAACACCATGAAATGAACACACAAGCCCTCTATAGATCTCCCTTCGAAACCCTAGAACAACAATAACAGCGAATGGTTACAAATATGTGCACCCACCGGTTCGATTTCTCGTTTTCCCAACCAAAATCGATGATCCAAACAACGCTGACAGTAAAATTCTCAATCGGAATCTTCGGGGTCAAGAAAAATCGGCGATCGAAACAGTTCCTCAACAATTAGTTTTTTTGTATCAACGGATTCCAAACAACGGACGAAATTGACGGTGTGAGAGGGAAAGTGAATAAAAATCACCGATTTCTTCCGTTGTTTGGAATCGGTTGATACAAAAAACTAATTGTTGAGGAATGTCCCCAATCCAACACACAAGCTCGCCAGCATATCCTCCAAGGTTTGAATGGTCCTCTCTGAGTGACCATTTTTCTGAGGATGAACGCGCAGTAGTAAAATGTAAACTCGTCCCCAGGGCAATCTGAATCGGTTGCAGGAACCTCGAGGTATATCGTCCATCTCGGTCTGAGACGATCGTCCTCGGTACACCATGGAGTCTCACTATCTGCCTAGTGTACTCCTCAACTAATCTGCTCACCGGC
This sequence comes from Fagopyrum tataricum, assembly GCA_002319775.1. Lineage (NCBI taxonomy): Eukaryota > Viridiplantae > Streptophyta > Magnoliopsida > Caryophyllales > Polygonaceae > Fagopyrum > Fagopyrum tataricum. The sequence goes on from CM008286.1 coordinate 13,267,617, forward strand.
CACGTTTCCCTGATAGGAATGAAACGTGCCGTCTTCGTCAATTTGTCCACTATAACCCATATGGCATCAAAGCTCCTACTTGGTCTCAGGCCAGTAACAAAATCCATGGTGACGTCCTCCCACTTCCTTTTGTGAACAAGAAGTGGATGGAGCGCACCTCCAGGTCTGCAATGCTCTATCTTGACCTGCTGGGCGCACACTGTGCCACAAATCTGGCCACATCGGGCTTCAGCCCTCCCCACCAATATAGACGTCTCAAATCCTGATACATCTTACTCGTACCTGGATGTACAGAGTAAGGTGTACAGTGAGCCTCCTGTAAAATCCTCTGTCCCAGCTCTGTATCAGCAGGTACACAGACGCGACCGCGGCGCCTCAAAAGTCCATCTGCTCATAGCAGGAACTGTGGTGTCTCATCCCGAGACATCCTATCTCGTATCCTCAACAATGTCGGGCAGGTCTCCTGCTTCTGTCGGATCTCATCCAACAGATCAGGAAGAACCTCCAATGTACGCAGTTGGGCATCCTCATCAGGAAACTGGATGTCCAACTCTAACCAAATCAGGTCTCTCTACAACTGATGTAAGACTTTCAGCCTCGCAACCGCCTGCTCTCGAGGCGTCTTCCTGCTCAAGGCGTCGGCGACAACGTTCGCCTTCCCCAGGGATGGTACAGAATCTCCAGATCAAAATCCTTGATCAGCTCAAGCCACCTACGCTGACGGTTATTCAATTCCCGCTGCGTGAAAATGTACTTCAGACTCTGATGGTCGGTGAAGATCTGACATGTAACACCATACAGGTAATGTCTCCAGATCTTCAAGGCATGAACTACCGCTGCCAACTCCAGATCATGAGTCGGGTAGTTCTCCTCATATGTCTTCAACTGTCGAGACGCATAAGCAATCACTCTACCTCGCTACATCAACACACATCCCAAGCCTAGCTTGGATGCATCACTGTAGACCACAAAATCCTCGGTACCCTGTGGCTGTGCCAAAACAGGAGCAGAAGTCAGACGTCTCTTCAGCTCCTCAAAACTCTGCATACACTGATCAGACCACACAAATCAGGTAGTCTTCCTCAACAAACTCGTCAATGCATGGGCAATCACAAAAAATCCCTCCACAAAGTGTTTGTAATAACCGGCTAGGCCAAGGAAGCTACGTACTTCCTTGACGTTCGTCGGTGTAGTCCAAGCTGCTACTGCCTCAATCTTGGCCGGATCCACCTTGACTCCTTCAGCTGATACAACATGACCCAAGAATGCTACATCTGACATCCAGAACTCACACTTAGAGAACTTAGCATAAAGTTCTCTATCCCGCAAAACCTACAATACAGTCCTCAGATGTCCTGCATGCTCCTCTCAATTGCGAGAGTATACCAGAATGTCATCTATAAAGACCACCACAAACTGATCCAGGAAGTCAATGAAGATGTTGTTCATCAACTCCATGAAGACTGTTGGGGCATTCGTAAGCCCAAATGGCACACTACAAACTCGTAGTGTCCATATCTGGTCCGGAATGCTGTCCTATGCACATCCTGCTCTCTCACCCTCAGCTGGTGATATCCTGAGCATAGGTCAATCCTGGAGAATATAGTCGCTCCCTGAAGTTGATCTAACAAGTCATCAATGCGCGGCAATGGATACTTGTTCTTGATGGTCACCTTGTTCAGCTCTTTGTAATCTATACACAACCTCAACGATCCGTCCTTCTTCCGTACGAAGAGGATAGGTGCTCCCCATGGGGACACGCTAGGTCGAATGAAACCCTTCTCAGCCAACTCCTTGAGTTGCTTCTTCAGCTCTAACATCTCAACAGGCGTCATCCGATATGGGGCCTTCGAGATTGGTCTTGTACCAGGCTCTAACTCGATACCAAAGTCCACACTCCTCTGAGGCGACAAATTGGACGGCTCAGCAAACACATCTACAAACTCACAGACCACTGGGATATCCTCTAATGCTGGACTCTCCCCCTCCTTCATGGCATAACACCAGAAGGCCTCACAACCCTGTGCAATTAGTCTAGCTGCTCGTATCGCACTGATAACCATACCAGATTTTCCAAGGTCCCAACCTCGGAAAACCTCTATTTGTCCTAACTCGGTAGAGAGGGTTATAGTCCTCCTACCTACATCTAATACGGCAGAATGTCTATCCATCCAATCCATACCTAGTATGACTTCTTCATGCTCTAATGGCATGACAAAGAAGTCAACTAGTAACACACGGGTCCCTACAAAAATGGGACAGTCACGAATCTCATGGGTACCTCTTATCCTACTACCATCGGGTAACCCTATACTAAAGGGTATCCCCTCAACCGTATCTAAACCCAGACGCTCTACACATGCATCAGATATAAAAGAGTGCGTAGCACCAGTATCAAATAAAACTCTAACAGGTAAACCATGAATTAGAATGGTACCTGTAGCAGTCGGTGCAGTTGGCTCCTCAACTCAAAAACTCGGCCCTTTGGGCCTCTGGTATCAGTGGTGCTCCCACCACGACATCTGCATCTACCCAACCCAGGAGCAGATCCCTGGGTGGTAGGACGATCTGGGACTCTTTGTTGTCCCTGTGTCTACTGCTGAGGTGGCCTCTGCCCCCTCTCGCTGCACTGGCAGGGGAAGAACCCTGCTGAGATGCCGCTCCACCCTGTCTACAGAAGACAGTTCTGTGGCCTCGTCCACCACAAGTGAAACAAGTCACTATCTGCCTCGTACACTCTGGTCTGATATGTCCATACTCAGTACAATTGAAACACTGTCGTACCCTATCTGTAGCCGGCGCAGATGAAGGATGACTCTGGCAGCTTTGGCCTCGTCCTGAACCAGCAGCTCCTCCAGTACCACTGGTCTGCCCAATACGTTGTCTCTTCTCAGACCCTCCGGTATGAGAAGCTCTCCTTTGACTAGCCCGCTCTCGCTCATAGTCGGCGGCTCTATCCTGGTAGTCCATCAAGGACGCACAATGAAATCCTGCCATATAGGCCCGGGTGGCATCCCTCAGTCGTCGGGAAAACAGATATACGTGCTGATCTGCAGAAGGTGCAGCTGGTCCCAGCAATGCCAGCTCCTCCTGAAACCTCCTAATAGCCTCGGAGACTAGTACATCCTCAAACCCAACCTCCATAAAATCCCACAGTTTCTCCCTCCTCAGTGAGGCAGGGCAGAAACGCTCTCTAATCATGGTCCGCATTTGATCATAACTGTCAACATGTTCTCGTACAGACCTCCACTAGTGTTGTGCTAAGTCTCTAAACAGAGTCTGCACCAACTCTATCTGCCAGTCAGCAGGACACCTAATGGACTCCAGAGCTGAGTCCACATGTCCAATCCACAGCTCAGCCTCGAGCCCCACCTTCCCAGAGAAAGGGCGTACACCCATCTGGTGAAATGCCTTCAACCAAGTGTCTGGTATAGGCCCTCTATGCTCCTCTGTAGCTCGAGCAATCTCAGCAACGAGTACCGGTGCAGCTGGCACCTGAGTAACCCCGTGGGACCTCTCAGACGGTCCCTCATGTGCTGGCAGATCTGGAATAGGTCTACCTGCTCTGGCAACCTCCTCCACTCGCCGAATATACTCACGGAACTCAGGTCCTCCCATGGAGACATAATCCGAGTCATCTGATTGGACTCACTGTGGACCCTGTCTCCCAGCTACGCCGTTCCCAGTCTCAGGAACGACACTCTCAACAACGTCTTCGTGAACCTCTTCCGCTGCACGTGGATCAACAGCGGAAGTCCTACCCCGTCCTCTACCTAGAGGGGGTCTACTTTTACCTCGTCCAACTGCAGGAAGGCTCTAGTCTGAACTATCTGCAGAGGACATAAACCTAACTCAGAAGGCTATATATATGCCGTATGTATATATCAAATAATCACAACAGAATATCTATATATATATATTGTCGAGATCTTCAGAGGGGCGATGACTCACGTACACGATATCCAAAACATTTTGTACTCATTTCAAAACCAAAACCTTTTGAAAAGTCAGACCCCTTTCGGGTTCTGTTTATTTATCTATTCGACCTTTATCGCAGATTACTAGTGCCATTGTTGTCAACATGGGCTCTGATACCAACTTTGTAACACCCCAAATCCGTAGGACTCGAGGTGCTACTGGGCTAGGATCTCACAATGGATCTTGACCCTAGCCTGACAACAAGTTTACTGAATCTTACAACAAGGCATCAATAGATTAAATACAAAACATCAAACTGTTATAAAAGTATCAAAAGGTTTATACAAGTACTGCTGAGTACAACAAAACATAATCATATACATAGTCAAAAGATCTCATACCACGAGGACGACCCAGTGTATGGAGCCCTCAACAGATTACCCCTTTGGATCACTCTACAACTCTCCTAACCTGCAAAGGATCTACAGCACGGTATATAACCGTTAACTAACCATACGCATATATAAGAAGATGCATCAGCACAATCACACACCAATGAATAGTAAACACATCATCATGCTATCACACATTTACCTAGTTTATTATCTTTATAACGTCCAGTCACTCAAGCGTATATATATATATCAATATGAACGTATGTGACATGAGGAATATAACCCTCGCCTCTCGGGAATGGTGCCAACTAGAGTGGGGATCCGGTCCCACCTCCCGTGTACCCTATGGGAGTGGTGCAGGTGGCCGGCCCATTGATCTATACTGGCCTGCCCGTAGAGAACCTCCAGACTCCCAGCGGGATGAAAGGACAAGTTGTCACGGCCCTACAATGGGCAATCACTAAACCATGGGTAGGTAATCATCACAACTCGTACACTCAACATAATAACGCACACACCACTCATGCACACATCCAATATATGGATGGTAGCTAAGTAAGTCCTATGGACTTACCTCAACCTCGGTAGTCTCAAACCCGATCGGCTCCAACTCTGGAGATCAACACTACTTAGCAACAAGGCATAGCCATAAATCAAACTCATATCCAACACAGGGGTCACGCCTAGACCCAAAGGATCCATAAGGATCATATCCTAACTCATAAACCTCAAAGCCATCATCGGCATAAACGATAACGTACTCAACATCATTCTAACCTCATACACATACCTAGCATGCTACTAACCCGCTCATACTAGGAAAGGAAAGGATCTACCTAACTCTAGGTAGATCCCGGACAAGACGCACCTGCCTGACAAAGAGACGCAGGGGCGGAGCAAGCAATCCGCAGGCGCGGCAAGACTAGCCGCAGGCGCGGTGACAGCGGCCGCAGGCAACGCAGACACGCTGGGACAATGGCCGCGAGGGTGGTGGCTTCTGGCCGCGGGGGCGGCGACAAGGTACCCGCAGGGGCGCTTTGCTGGACCGCGGGGGCGGCGACAGTGCATAAGATGATCCCGCGGTTCTTCTTTCACTCTTCACGTGATCAATTCACGTCTTCTTTCATCCAAAGTTACACATATACATATATATACATAAACCAACATCAATCTATATTTTATATCCAATCAATCATCTAATCCTAAGCTAAGGAAGATGGAATCAAAGAAAGGAAGAAGAGAAAGAGAAGATCACTCACCACTCCTGTGGTCCTAGGCTGCAGGGAAAATCAACACTCACAGCAGATGGCTTCCAAGCTCAGCATACCAACCACTAGCATCAACATCAACATCCACCACAACAACTCTCTTACAAACTCAAGGGAAAACCAAGCACAAGATCAAGAAGGAGAAGGAGAAGCAAGAAGGACGTGAGCAACTGAGGAAGAGAAGTGAAGAAGAAGCCCTTGATCAGCCAAGGGAAAGAATAAGAAGAAGAAAGGGTAAAGTACGGGTCAAGGATTCAACAAAAACGGCTGCAGCCGCAGGAAACCGTAGGGGCGGTTCCCTGAGCCGCGAGGGCGGGAACACGCAAGGGCGACACGCAAGCCCGCGGGTGCGGCTAGGCTAAAGCTCGGCCAAAACCAATCTCGGCTAAAGCCAAATCTCGGTCCGAAAGACTAAGGCTCTTACATCTTCCTCACTTCGTCTTCAACAAACGTAACAATTCCGCGGCAGGTTCTGTCGACAACGTTTCAGCGGCATTGAATATGGCAGTAATGACATTGAAGGCATTGACGAGACATTGAAGCCGATAGACA